>VYZT01058790.1:111004-129425 GCA_013400735.1 Pomatostomus ruficeps | reverse complement strand
GGCGGAGCGCGCTGTCCGCGGTACCCGCGCTGGCCGGGCTGCGGGGGCTGAGCGGCAGCGCACCGAGTCCGGGGCTGCTCGGACGGCACTGCCGGGGCGCACCGATCCCGCTTCCTTATCCTTTCCCTTCTCTCTTGTCCTTTCCCCTCTCCCTTATCCTGTCCCCTCTTCCTTATCCTTTCCCCTCTCCCTCATCCTGTCCCCTCTTCCTTATCCTTCCTCCTCTTCCTTATCCTTCCTCCTCTTCCTTATCCTTTCATCTCTTCCTTGTCCTGTCCCCTCTCTCCCTCTCTCTGCACTGTCGGTACCGGTATTCCCCCTCTCTCTCCCTCTCCCCCTTTTCCAGGACTCCTCAAACGCCCCCTGTCCCCATCCCCAAACTTTCACGGCTCCCACTCCCGTGCCTCCCCTCCACCGGCGCCCTCCGTGCTCTCTCGGGGCAGTTTGAGCTCCGTGCCCGGCTGGGGAGCTCGGGGGGATCCCAGCAGGTCCCCGCTGTTGTCCCGGCTGCCGGTCCCGTGCCTGCCAAGCCTCCAGCCTTCTTTGCGTGGAGGAACTTTCCCTGTTCCCTGCCATTCCCCGGTGAGCTTCAGACCCACGGGTGCCGCGGGGCACCCATCACTGAGGTCACTGCGTGGTGACATTCCAGTGGGGCAGCCTGGGACACTGGCTCTGTGTTTGGATAAAGCCGTGCCCAGTGCCGGGGGTTCTCCTCGAGCGGGGTCAGGGGAAGCACCCAAACCCAGTTCCTGCTGGTTCTGTGCTCCAGAGCCGCTGAGCAGACGAGCAGCAGGGATCCAGGACATTCCTGCTCCTGTGACCTTCGCTGTTGTCACGCTGGTGACAGCTCCGGGGCTTGTGGGGACAGCTCTGCCTCCGCAGCCCTGGGAGCTCTCAGGGACCCTGAGCATCCCTGGGGTCACCTCAGGGCTTTTGGGTGCTCTGTGGTGTTCTTTGGGTCGTGGATTTGCCTCCACAGAGCTGAGGAGCATGGGCTCCTCTTCTGGGCGCTTTAAATTGCATCATAAACACCCCCCAGCGTCTGTGTTCAGGGAAGGATTTCAGTGCGTGTCTGACTCTGAGTGTGCACTGGTGTCTCACCAGCTTGGGAGGGGTGGTGCAGAGGGGAAGCAGGGTTATCAGAGAGTTCAAAAATGAGATTTTCCAGCAGGTCTGAGTGTTTGCACTGTGTGAGTGCACTCGGGGGGGCATTGTTGTCATCCTGAGCCACAGCTGCCCTGTCTGGCGGGAGGTTCCTCTGGGCACCTCTGGGAAGCTTTCTCTGAAACAAAAACAGAGCAAAACTGTGGGGTTTTGACAAATCAAAGCCTCAATTTCTATAAAAGCAGGCGCTGGATGGTGCCGGCAGGGCTGTGCCCAGCAGGGCCCTCAGAGGTGGTGTCGGCGGTGTGGGACTGTGGTCGGGAGCACAGCAAACACTTCTGTCCCTCCCCATCACTTTGTGGCGAGTGTGGCTCCAGTGTTTGGAAGCCGAGCCACCCGTCTGGCGTGCCGGCCTCTCTGAGCTCCAGGAGAGCTGAGATCCAAGGGGAACTGCAGCGATCTCTAATGCCTCAAATGTCCTTTTCTTTCTAACAAGCCAGGGAATTTCCTCCCTGCCCGGTCTGGCACTCGGTCCCACGCAGAGGAGGTGGCAGGTGAGCCGGGCTGGCAGAGGGACCCTGGCTGGCCCTGCTAATCCCCGCACGCACTCAGCCCAGACTTCCTGGCAGTCCCACGAGGCCAGAGCCGCTTGGAGCCTTAATTTCTGTGAAGGTTTATTGGGCAGACACTATTGTTTTCCCCGCTCGCTTGTGCTGTTGATCCTGGAGCCCTCACTTCCATCCCTGCCCACCAGTTGCTTTGATGAAAGGCTGTGGAAAAGCCAAGCGTTATCCCGGGCGCCTCGGAGGCGAATTCCGTGGGCAGCACCGTCCTGCCCGCAGCTCCAGAGGCTGCCACAGCCAGGACGTGCTGAGCTCCAAGTGCTCCTGGACACAAACCCAGCTGCCAGGCTGAGGAGGAGCTCCTGGTGCGGGGTGGGAGGCAGTTTTAGGGATAAAGGTGCGAGAGGTGACGATGGACAGGTCGGTGACACTGTCCTGGCTGTCCCCGTGTGCAGCCTGCCCTGCTCCTGCCACGCTTCTCAGGCACGAGTGACCAAGCTGCAGCTGAAAACACGAGGCAAGCTCAGAATAATTAACTGTGTAATTTACCCCTCAGTTCCTGGGTTATTCTGGCCATTAATCCTTCCATCCCGAGCAGTAATTTGAGGTTTCTGCAGTGTCTCGGAGCCCCAGCGATAGTGCGGCGAGCTGGGCTAGCCTTGCCGATGAGGTAAGACAGTGTTTGATTACCTCAGCAGAGCGCTTCTGAACAGAACAGGCGTTTTCTGCCGTCCTCAGAGAACCACAACATTGTCCTGCAACCAGCTGGGAAGTCCAGCCTCTGAACACTTGTGATCGTGGGGTTTCACGGATGGGCTGGGCAGAGCAGAGTGACTTGTGCAGTTAATGAGTGCCCTGCGGAGTCAGCCTTTGTCTCGTGATCCTCTGCAGGAGGAACGGGGAAAGAGGAAAAGGCCACTGCCAGCTTGGGTTGTTACTCGAGTTCCCCTCTGCCTTTTCCAGAGGCAGCAGCGCCGGCGTTGGCTCCGTGAGCACTCCTGTGGCTGCCGAGGCAGGAGCTCGGTGCGTGTTCCCTCCTCCCCGTGTGTCTTCACGGCTCAGGGAAGAATCCCGAGCTCCAGGGACCCTCTCTGCTCGCCCAGGCCGGGGGGATGCCAGCCAGAGCAGGACTGAGGCCGCCGCGTGTGACCGGCTGGCGTCTGCGGGCCGTGCCTGGGCTTCGGGGCTGGACGCTCCGCGACCGGCACTTGTGCGATTTGTAATCTGACATCACCTTGAAAAACCCAACCAGGGCAGGAAGGATACGTGTCAGGTGCCAGTCTGGCACGCGGTGTCACTCGCATTTCGCTCGGTTAGTTCAGGAGCGGCAGTGTATTAAAACCAAACCCTGCGCGTCCCTGCCAGCTCCGCCAGCCTGGTTCCGTGCCCGCCGCGCTGCCAGCAGTTCCCCCCACTGCTCGCTGCGAGGTTCGTGCGGAGCCACGCTGTCCAAAGTCTCGGTGCAGTTAATTATCTGTATTAGAACGGGGCTGATAAGGTTTCTGCAGGTGTCCCGCTGAGCCGTGCGGGAGAGCGGAGCAAACGAAGGGCCGGAGGCGGCGCGGGATGCAGGGAGCTGCACCAGGACAGACATCCAGCCCGTGTCCCTCACACACAGAGGCAGCCGCCGGTGTTTATCCTCCCGGATCAGAGAAAAGCCAGCCCTTCCCGGTGGCGAGCATCCTGCTCGGAAAAGCCAAAGGTCCCTGCCACCCTCAGGTTAAATTGCATAAAGAAAACCTTCAGCGTTGATGATAAACAAGCAGCAGAGTTTGCCCAAACAAGCAGCAGCCAGAAATGGCTCATTCCACAGGTGGACCGAGGCCGAGCAGGACGGTCTTTGTGAGAAAATTGGAGCCCCGATGTGGTTTTTTGCTGTCTGGTTCCCTGATCTTCCCGTGCTCAGATCTCCCGGTTCCTCCCAGCCCTTCCCTGGTACTCTTGAACCCTCTTCTAATTGTTTTTGGGTCTTCCAAGTTCTCCTGGCGCCTCCCGCGGAGATGCTAATGGGGTGTGAGGTTCGCGGCCGGGCTGCTGGGGAATGTCACCGGGCTCCTGCTCCCTCATTAAGCGGCCGGAATCGCTCGTGCCTCGTTTTGTCCCTCGAGCCAAGCCCTGGGCTGTATTTTCCCCTTTCACTCTATCGATAACTGTTATTTTGTTTATTAGCGGCGGGACGCGCGCCGAGCGAGCGGCCCCGTGTAATCCCTTTAAATCCGCGCTGACACAGCGGCCGTGAGCAAAACTCCTTTTTTTCCAGCTCCAAACCCTGCTCCGGCTTCGGGCAGGTGCTCCTCCTCTCCCCGAGTAAAGATCCCTGAAAGAAGTGTAGGAGAGACACAGGACCCCCTGCCTGGGTCGTTTCATGCCCATCCCGCTCAGCATCCATGAGAAAAGCAGCCTGGTGGTTCTGGTAAACACCGGCTCAGCGAGCTGTGGGATAGGAGAATTCCAGAGGATTGGGAAGTGGAGCTGCCTCTGTGTGTTCAAACACCGGGATGTGCCCACCTTGGCTGAGGGGGTTTTGCAGCCAGAGGGATTTGTTGTCTCAGAACCTCATTGCTTCGTTTGTGCAGCGGTCGAGAGCAACTTTCTGAGCAAAATCTGCCTCTCCCCAAAAGCCCAGGCAGGGAGGGATCCATCACCAAAGGGATTGTCATTTCCCATGAAAAAATTTCAAAGGAAACGGATTTTTTCTTATCATTTCCATCCATGTTTCCAACAGACACTGCAGTTTTCTTACAGGAACTCAGCCCTAATTCCTTTTATTTTATACGTAAATGAAAAATGTTGGGAGTTGTGGACAGTTCCCCCCAAAAGTTTCAACATTTCAAGAACAACACTTAAAATAATCAATTTTTCAGCAGCTCTGCAGAAGGGATGTGCTGGCTCTCTTTCCACCTTACCATCCACCCCGGTACAAATGGGATGTAGTTTGGCTTTCCTCAGCCTTTTTCAGACCCAAAGCACCGAATTCTGCTCTGTCTGCTGAGTGCCTATTGTGGGAAATTTGGAGTAACTCCACTGGAGTCAATTGGGTTGCCCTGGATTTACGGTGCTGTAAATGAGATCAGAATTGGCTCCAAGTATATTCCATTAATGAGTCAGATACTGGCAACGCCGCCAGTGTGCACCCAGAAATGGCTTTAACACAGCCTAGGATATTCAGAACTGGTTTATTGAGAGGTGGGCTCGGGGCCAGGGTTCTGGGGTTCTCTTTTATTCTTTCCATGGAATTCACCTTCCTGCAGAAGGGCCAGCACGAGGCGGCTGCTGCAAAACTTAAGAGCCTTTTAAGCCCTTACAATGGGGCTTGTGAGATGCATAAACATCGTGCTGAGCTCCTCGCCCGCCCCGGAGCAGATTTATCGCTCGCAGTTCAAGATGTCCTAGGATTTATCAACTTTTACAGGTTTTTATAGATTTTCTATACGTTAAGTGCCACGGCGAGGCGGTCTGTGAAATACGGCGACACCGCGGATGATCTGTTGCCAGCCGCGGGTGGCACAGCAGGACAAGGGTTCAGAGCTTGGCAGCTGGGAGTGCTGCTGCAGGAGAAATAATAAATAAGGATTAAATGGTTTTGCTGCCGAGGAAATCCTTTAATCAACTCCTGAACTCTTTATTCCAGTGTAACCTGAGTCAGTATCTCGGAGCAGAGGCTCCTGCTCCGTCCTGCCGGGCTGCGCTCGGTGCCGCGCTCACAGCCCAGCTCCGGGGAATTCTGGCACCTCGTGTGGGCAGTGCAGGTGTCCCAATCCCCTCCTGGTGGTGCTCCCCGGCTCTGGAGGGATCCCTGGAGCTGTGTGAGGGCTGTGACCCGGCCGTGCAGCTCCGGAGGCTGAGCAGGGGCGCGTTCCAAGCCCCGGCAGCTCTGCCCTGACTCCTGTGCCCCGAGCTGCGTTTGTGCGGCCGTGTTTGCCCCTCCTCACCCAGCAAACCCCTCTCCTGTTCATTTACCCGCTGCCAGAACGGCCGGGCAGCTCTGCCGAACCCTCCAGGACACTCCGGTGCTTCCCGAGGGCGGGTGAGGTGTGGGAGATGAGCTCGGAGGTGCCGGGATGGGGCTGCTGAGAGCCTCGATCGCGGCCAGGATGGATGGAAAGGTGATGGTGATTCCCTCCGGGTGATTCATCCCGGCCTTCCTCCTTCCTGCTATTCTTCCTCCTTCCAGCTCTTCCCACTGCTGCTTTGGGTTCCTCGAAGCCAGAGAGCAGGGCTGGGAATGAGGGAGAGGCTGGAATTGCCACGTCCTGTGCAGCTGGCAGGATCTGGGATAAAGTGGATCTGGGATAAAGCAGATTTGGGGCAGTCCTGGGCAGTGGAACCAGAGATGTCCCAGGGCTGTGTCTGGGAACTCTCTCAGGCACAGGAGGGGATTGCTGGGCTGTCCTGGGGTCAGGAGCTGGGCCGATGATCCGTGTGCGTCCCTCTGCACTCGGGACACTCCGGGATTCTGCTCAGAGTCCGTGGCAGCAGCAGAATTCCTCTCCTTCCCTGGAGGTTCAGCTCATCCCAAGGCTGTGTCCCGCTCACCTTCCCGCTGGCTCGGCCAGGGCAGGGATTCCAGGGCAGGGATTCCAGGGCAGGGATTCCAGGACAGGGATTCCAGGGCAGGGATTCCAGGGCAGGGGTCCCGCAGCGAGGCAGCTCAGGATGTGCCCCAGGGCCCTTTGCCAGCCCTGACAGCGCTGGGACCTCACGGCTGCTGCCTTTGCACCGTCAGCTGCTCCCCTCCCCTCTCCCGGCCGGTGCAATCGCCTCATCCCGCTGAAATCACCTCATCCCATCGGAGATTTCTCCGTGAGATCCACGGGATCTGCCCCAGCAAGGGCTGCCCTCAGCAAACTGGGGTATAAACGCTGGGAAATGGGAATTGCAGAGCAGATGCCCCATGGGCACCTCTGCCGCTAATTTGCACTTAGATGGGTGCCCTCTCTCTGAGCACTTCTATTAATTAAGGCTCGCAGCCCACCTGTGAGGCAGAGAAGTTATTAGTGCCCTCATTTTCCAGCCGTGGTTTCGCCCAGGGCCACAAATCCAATCAGTGGCAGAGCCAGGAACGAGTGAGCTCTTCCAGTCTCCTGCGAGACTCCGTGCGCCCCACTGCCTACCTGGAACGGATTTAATGGCTTCCCTAAAAATTCCTGGTTTTTTTAATGTGATGTAAACGGAGATGGAGCACCCCAAAGAAGGAGCCTTGCAGGAGGAGAGCTCCCCAGAAATCTGCAGCACCCAGAGCCAAAGGCATCATTTCCTGAGCCACAAAGCGTCTTCCCCATAAATCCCACCGCTCTTCTTGTCCGTAAATTCAGTAGGAGGGTTCGGGCATAAATTTAAAAGAAGCTTTTATTGTACCCAGTGCATCAACGTAATTAACACCCAGCCCCTTTCTTTTGCTTTTTTCTCAGGCTGGAGCAAACCCTGTGCCCTTGGAGAAGATTGTTTCCCCTTTTCCTCCAGGGAATCCAGAGCCTGAGCAGCAGCTGTGAAGAGTGGAGAGAGAAAAGAAAAGAAGTGGGAGATGCTGGAAAGTGCTTTGGGCGGCGTGAGAAGAAGGATTTGCCCGGAAGGAGCTGTTCAAGGGCCCGGCAGCAAACCAGAGACACAAAACCTGCTTATATATAGAAGAATGTCCCCCAGTGTATGCAGACGTGGCCGCGTGCATGCCTTGTCGAGAGCGTAACCACATTCCCTGTCGAGCTGCCGGGAGCAGCCCTGCCTGCAGGCCCAGCCTCGCCCTGCCGGACACCCCCTGTTCACGCAGCAGGATGAGGAGGAATCCCTGCACCCAGATGAGCGATGCCGGGAATCCCAGCCGTGCCCAGGCGGGGCTCGGCCAGCAGTTTGTGTGTGTAAATATTCGTGGCTCTGGCACCAGGGGACAGCTTTTCCTCTGACTTTAGTCTCTCTGGTGCTACATTTAATATTTGTGCGGGGCTAAACTGCCTCTCTGTGGTGCTACGGTTTCCCCAAGAGGATGTTCTGAAACGTGGGACAAGGAAAGATCTATTTTGGTTATTGATATTTATACACAAGATAGCAAAAAAAAAAAAAAATAAGACTTGTTGAGAAGGTGCTATTTTTTTTTTCTTTTCTTTCAATCTCTGCAGAATCTAAGACAAAACAAATAATCTACCCCAGAACTTTATAAAACTCCTTTCATTTGGAGGAATTTTTTTCTTTTGGCAGCGTGGAGCTTGGGAAGCAGCAGGCACTGAGGTGGAAAGGACACAGAGCCCTTTGCACGGCAGTGCGCTCATCAAAGGCTGCTAGAGCAGCACTTCCCGCAGCTCCCGAGCCGGGAATTCTCCTGCACGGTGATTTATTCAGTCCCAAATCCTGTGAACCAGGGAGGAGAACTCTCATCCAGCCTGATCACCGGAGCAGGGGATAACAGGAGAACTTGGCCTTAGAAGTCAAAGGGCTTTTTTTCAGTCTAGTACTGAGCACTTTTTTTCCTTGCAGCCAAAACTGCCTGTCAGATTTCGGGTACCTTCCGCCCACAGCAGCGACTGTGCGCGGCTTTTTAGAAACGTTTTTCCTGCCTTCAGATATTTGCACCAGAAAATTGAGCCTGCCGCGGCAGGGGGGGCATTTGCAAAGGCAGGAAGGAATGTCAGAACCCGATTTCTGAAGGAAATTTGGCTCCTTGTCTCTTAAGAATCCTTCCCACCCCTCGCCCAGCCCAGGAAGGAGCCGAGTGGCCGCTGTGTCCAGCCAGACCCTGCATCTGCCACTGCTGCAGGAGAGGTGTTTCTGAGCAGTCTGAAAGCTGAATTCCCCCTTGATCAGATATTCACCGCAGTGATTTGAGCTCCTGCCCGCAGTTCCCTGGGTGTTACTGATCCGAGTCCATTCCCAAACGGCAGCCGGGGCTCTGCTGGAGGAGCAGAGCGTTCCTGTGAAGGGCCTTGCCCTGCCTGGGTGCTGTGCGGTGCTGGAGGGTGGTGTAGCCCCGTGTCCTCTGTCTGTCCCTGCCCTTTGGGTGGTCTCAGAGCCACAGGGACCAGTGAAACGTTTCCCTGCCAGTTTTGGCCTGATGCTCAGTAACCCTCAGCATCCTGAACCCCTTCCCGGCTCAGTCCCCTGCAGAAACAAGGACAAATTCTTCTGACAAAAGGAGGAGCCTCACTGATTCCAGCAGTGCTGGGCAGAGCCTTAAAAATACCAATTCCTGGAAATGCCTGGAGTGTGGGAGCGAAGTTGTGTGTGTGGAATCACACAACTCCCACCTGTACAGGAACCACCTTGGCTGTAGGGGACACCCCTGCGGCTCTGCCCGGCAGCCCTGGGACCAGCCCTGAGCGGGGTCACGTCCCTCAGAGCCTCTCCCGTGGATTCCTCACCTTTCGCAGTTCTGAATGTAGTGAACCTCCCCCTGGAGCAGGCGCTGTGCCCTTCTGGGCACTGCTGGCACTGCCCTTGGCTCTCCTGCCCGGCTGCCTCTTGGGGCTGCTCCCAGGGTTCCAATTCCCTCGGAACAGCACAGCCGAGGAAAAGGAAAGGAAGGGAAAGGAAGTTCTGTCCTTGCCCATTCCCCGCCTCGGGAGAGCCCCCAGATCTGTGATCAGCCCCAGTGCAGGGCTTGGCTGATCTCCCCCAGTCCCAGCCCTCCCTGGACAGGTTTGTCTGTAAAACTCCCCAAACCTCAGAGCTCCCAGGGGATCGCCCTCCTCGGGGGCTCCAAACAGTCAGCAAAAAACATTAGAGACTCATCCTGCCCATCATGGAACAACCACAACCACGGTGCTTCCCCGGTGGAACCCAGAGCAGGCCTGGGATCCCAGTCCTGCTTTGTTCCTGATTCGCTTCGATTTTGTAGTTCCGAAGTGGGTGTTTTGCGTGAGCTGAGGGTGAGGTGGTTTTGTAGCCAGAATTCCCTGTACAGAACTGCAATTCCTCATTCGGGGGTAGGGATTTGTCGAAGCCTTACATTTTGTGGTGTAATTGCTGTCCTGGAACGCCTCCGCTTTTGGACAGAGGGGAGTTTTTATCCTTTCTACCAGATCTGCTTTGCCCCTGCTCGGTGTTTGCATGGAAAGGGGAAGGTGCCGTGAGCTCCCTGGAAATTCCCTGTGCCCTCCCGGGGGCAGGAAGGCGGCACAGTTCCCCCCGGGCCCTTTTGTTTTCTCCCAGCAGCGGGGAAGGCTCTCCAGATGGAGAGGCCTTGCCCTCTCGGGTTTCAGGGTTTCAGGGCGAGGAGAGCGCAGCTATGAGCTCATGGTGCGCGCTGAGCCCTGGCAGGGAAGCCTTCATGCATTTTTAACGCGGTTCTCTGCGCAGACAGCTCCCGGCACAACCTGGAATTCCGTGTTCCAAGGGACCGGGGCAGCCTGGCTGTGGGCAGCTCCTCTGGCCAGGGGAACTCCGCTCCCTCGGAACTCTGCTGGGTTACACCAGGCCCAGGAGCTCCGCATCCCTTCCTCTTCCCCCTCGGAATGATTTTCTGCAGGTACAAAAACACGGAAGGGGACCAGGCCTCCTGTCACTCACCCTGACACTCACCACGGAAACACCCCCAAACCAGGAGCTGCCAGTGGGGAGGCTGAGAATCCCGGGAATCCCATCCCGCCCCCTTCCTGCTTTATTTGAACACAGCCTGTGAACTTCGATGGGACCTCAGTGGGAATTACCCGAGCGCTTGAATTTCCTGAGGTTTTTCATATTTACAGGAAGTGACTCTGGAGCTTGCTGAAATTTAATCCGAGGATTAAATGGCCGTTATTAATTACACCATTATTAATTACACCTTTATTAGTTACACCTTTATTATTTACACCTTTATTAGTTACACTTTTATTAGTTACTCCTTTATTAGTTACACCTTTATTAGTTACACCTTTATTATTTACACCTTTATTAGTGTTTTAGTTTATCGGTGGTTACAGGTGGCACCAAGCAGAGCAGACCCAGCTGCAGATCCAGCGGGATTTCATTCCCTGGGTTTTCACTGCGTCCCTTTCCCAGTCATTCACCCCAGTTTGTCCCAAACCCTCCCCATCCTCGTTCCTCCCGAGGACACTGCGAGTTCCCCGGCTCTCCCAGGGGCACCGCTAAGGAATGACGGGCAGGGAATTCCCAGTTCCTGGCGTTTTGCTGATCCCGAACCGTTGGGATGTAACTCCAGCAGGGTCACTGGGCAGGTTTCCCCCTCACCAAAGCAAGGGCAGGGCCTGTGCTCGGGGTTCCCGGAGCTCCCAGAGCTCCTGCTCCTGGCTGGATGGGGCTTCTCTCTTTTGTAAAAGGAATTTCATATGCTGAGACTCTTTGTACATATTTATAAGGAATTTATTAAAAAAAAAAAAAGAAAAATAACTGTTCAATGGTGAAAAAAGGCTCCGGGTTTTATTTCCTCTCTCAGAGGAGTTTCCTTCCACAGCCTTCCTTGTTTTCCCATGGAAATCAACAGGTTCCCAGCAGCTGCCATTGGAACTGAAGTTTTCCCTGGATGTTTTCGGGTCTAAGTGTTGTGTTCTAGGAGAAGGTGGGACCATCCTTCCAAAAAAACCCCCAAACTTTAAGAATTCAATCCCACACTTTCATTTCCTGCCTCATCACCACATCCAGCACTGATTTGGAAGCAGCGTATCCCACCCTTTCTGTAGCGCTGGGCTCCTCCTCACCTTTTCCCACACTTCTCCAAACACATTTTCCAGGAGCATTTGGGGAAAAAAAATTCAGAATGAGCAGCTTTTCCAGCAGTTTGAAAGCAGGAACACAAATCCCTGGGTTCAGTGGCGCTGCAGAGCGACACTGAGGCCTTTCAGAACCTCCCTGCCCACGGAATCCTCATTGTCCCTTTTCCTGGCGCACATTCCAGGCTGTCACACACAACATTTTTATGCCCAATGAAAACTTTGCTTCCTGCCTTTCTGAACTCTCCCCAAAGCTGAGGGAAGCCATTCCCACTGTAGAGAGCAATGGGATTCCTCGGCTTAGCTCTCCACTTCCGCAGGATCCATTTGGCAGGGATTTGACACCACTTTGTGCTGGGAAGCGAAGCTTTTCCTCCTCTGCTTCCCTGCATCTCCCAGGCCAGTTTGGGCTCTCCCCAGCTCAGGCTCTGCCTCTCACCGTTCCTCCTCAGCCTCACTGAGCTGTTATTTCCACAGGAATGATTTCCTCAACCCTGTTCCCATCAGCTCCCGTTCGCTGCAATCCTCCCCCTGGGAGTTCCCATCAGCGCAGACTCAGCCTGGTTCCCTCAGGAGCCTCTTCCCGCTGACGGCTCAGGTGGGGCTGTCACCTCGAGCCATCTCCATGGCAATGGGCTGGGGAGAGGCTGCTGCTCCTGACGGGGGAGCAGAGGAGGTTTGGGGACAGGGAAAGCTCCAGAACAAACAGCAGCTGCCTCTGAAGGAGGAACCTCAGCAGAGCTCACAGGGGTGGTGCTGATCCCTGTCAGGAACCTCCTCCCTCCAGGAGCTCCTGCTGAAGCTCCAGGCTCTGGTTTTCCCTGCTGGAAACCCAGGCAGGTCCTGGCTGAGGAGCACAAACTTCAGTTTGTGAGATGCTCTTGGGTAGGAGCTGATTTCCACCCAATTCCAAATCCAGGGGCTGAGGGGATTGTAAATACCACGGGAATTGGGCTTCCTCAGAACCAGCCAGTCAGAGAGGAGAGGAGAGGAGGAATCCTCACCCAGCCCAACTTTAACCTCCTCCTGCTCTCCCCAGAGACTGGGCAATCAGGAGTCCCATGATGAAAATTCAGGAAGAACATTCCCAGGGAAGGGAGGTGTCATTCCCAGCTTCACTGACCTGGTCCTTCCCAGGTTCCCCGTGGTTCTATGAAGGTGACAGCCTGTGCCGTTTGTGGAATCAACTGGAAAAACAGGGCAGCTGGGAAAGGACATTTCTCCAACCCCAGCTGTGGACACGAGGTTCTGGAGCACTGCTTGGGAAAGCTCTCAGAGAGAGGGGCTGAGGAATTCTATAAATTATGGATCAGGGAATGCAGAGCCAGAGCAGAGCTTTGTTCAGCACGTGCAGCCCCAGCTCCTCTGCCCTGGACATGCTGTGTTTGTTCACACTAAAGGACAGGAAAATAGGAAACATCCCAGAGCTTTACAACCATGGAAGCCCCAGAAACACCCCGGAGTTTGCCATAACACACCCCACACCTTCCTGCCTTTGCAGGGGAAGTTTCTGGCCAGCCACAATTGTTTTATAACCATGTAAACCCCAAAAACACCCCGGAGTTTGGCATAACACACCCCACACCTTCCCTGCCGCTGTGGGTGAAGTTTTCAGCCACAATTGTTCCGTTGGCTCAGAGCTGGAAGAGACTGACAACAAAACCACGGGCAGCTGAAGAGGGGTGAGGGATCCGGGGATTTCCCAGCTTTTCCAGCGGGATCCGGGGATTTCCCAGCTTTTCCTGCCGTCAATACACCTGGAAGTGGGCGGAGGTGGTGCCGTCCTTCCAGCAGCGCAGCGTCTCCACGCTCAGCGAGCGGCACAGCGGGCACGACTTCTCGCGGTCGAACCACAGGCACAGGCACTCCTCGCAGAACACGTGCTGGGGACACGGGGACTGTCACCAGCGCCAGGGAGAGGGGCAGCCAGCACAGCTGACACGCACAGGATGGGGGAAAGGAACCCCACTTTGCCCAAGCTGGTGGTTTATTGCTGTTCTTTAATAATGTTCCAAAGGCCTCCAGCACCTGGGCTGAGAAGGTTTTCCTCTACCCTCAGGATGTTTCCATCCTCAATTCCTCTGAGTTATTTGAGTCCTTACTGAGCTCCAACAATCCCTTTCTTCCCTCTGCTCTGTGCATTTGCTTTACTCTGCAGTCCCAGTTTCCCCTTTCCCACAAATGTTCAGTTTTCAGCCCTTATCTCCTCTCACTTCTACACCGACCCCTCCTGGGATTCTCTCCAGCACAGAGCATCCAGCCCCAGCCTGGAAGAGTGGGAAAAGGGCAAGGAGGGAGCAGGAGGAGCTGTGAGAAGCTGAGAGCTCCTCCACACGTGTGGAGTCAGCAGAAATGTCACTGCCCAGGACCCCAGCTCTGCCAAGCAGACCCAAAAGGAGCTTCCAGCACGGAAACATCTGCCCAGACGTTCACAGCAAGGCTAAGAGGCACCTGTGACGCACAGGATGGCTTTAACTTGATAACCCTGTTATCAAAAGGAGAATTAAAGCCACCCAGTCCCTCAAGGGACAGGTAAAACACTTCAGACCCAGGATCTGCACTGCCCATTCCAGTCCCCTGTGTCCACCCACAGCCACGGTCACCCCAGGGGTGGCTCAGCTGCCGTGATCCCCTGGTTATCCAGGGCAATGAATATCCAGCAGGAGCTGGAGCAAGACCCAGCAAAAGCCTTCAGGAGTTCCCAGCTGGCTGTGGTCACTGCAGGAATGCCAGCAGGGGGGTTTGGGGACCTTACCTGGCACATAAGGATCAGGGGTTCCCTGAACTCGGCCTGGCAAATGGCACAGATGTCCCCTGCCTCGCTGCACTGCTGGCTGGTGGCACGCACTCCGTACGTCTGTCACGGAGAGGAGGGAAAAAAACCAAAAAAAATGTCAAAAGATTGGAAGAGATTGCACAAAGATGCTGTTTTTCACCCCCAGAGTCCCCACAAGGACACCGGGGTCGTGTCACTGTCTGGGGAAGGGGGTCTGGGCTCAGAGGGAGTCTGGAGCTCCGCGCTCCCTGTTTGCTTTTCCCCCCGAGCTGACTCCATCTTTTAGGGCCTCCGCTTGTGCACAAGGATAATGGAATTTAATGAGCTCAACAGGGAGCTGAGAGGATTAATTCAGCATCGTTGCAGGGGTGTTTGGATGGAGGGAGGTATTATTGTTATCACCAAGCAGACAGGAGCAGAAAGAGTCACAGCAGCAGCACCCAGGCTGCCACTTTCCCTTCAGGTACACGGGAGGTAAAGGTTGCTTCTCCCACTGTCACAGATTTAGGGGACACAGAAACCTGCTGAGGGAAAACAACCAGCCCAAGCCCGGGGAATGAGCAAGATAAACCCAAACAAACCTTGATGAGGTTCCTTTCCTCTAACTCTTTGATTTTACCCTTTTAAAAGGTAACTCAGTGCAGCAGATCTGAAAATCAGCCCCGTGGGTGCAGTGCCTGGGACAGTCCTGGGCACTGCAGGGGCTCTTTGGATGTCACTGCTCATCAGGCACCACAGACCCTTCCCACAAATGTTTGTCAGCTCCCTGCAGCTGGAATAATCCAGATTACACAGGCAGAACAGGAACAACCTCTCACCACAGCTGGGGCTGGGCAGATGTCAGAAAAGGTCCCTGCCAGGAGCCCTCAGCTTGTCCAGCCATGGGATAAAACTGTTTTATTCTGTGGTCCTGATAACACAGAGCAATTTCCAATTTTATCATCCAGAAAGAATGAGGGTCCACCCCTGAGACTGCTCCTCTGCGTTCAACTCCTTACCTGGGGGGTGCAAAGCACCTTCAGCGCCTTCCTGACACTCCCCACACGGCCACAGATGTCGAAAGACTGCAAAAAAAGACACCTCATTTCAGGTAATTTCCACAAAACCTCTGTGTGTGTACATGTGAGTCCAGAAACTCGGCAAACCCTCTCCAAATGGATGCTCAGAGGGGAAAAAGTAACAATGGTGCCAAAAAAGATTTCATGGTGATCATGAAATATGTAATAAATGCGAACTGACAGTGGGGAAGGGTGGCCAGAAAAGCTCTGGGAGCAGCTGACTGCGAACTGGGGACTTCACAGGACACACAGAGGGGCTGGGGTGGGGACAATTGTCCACCCCACGAAGCAGGGAAGGGCTAAAATGGACACATTCTCACGGGATTTGAAAGGGAAAAGGGGGGGGGAAAGGGGGAAAACAGCTTGAAAACCTAATCCAGTCCATCATCTTTATGTGCTGGCAGAGCAAGGACACCATTAACTGAATAGGGTGTGAGAAATGCCTGTATTTCAGGAACAGCCCTGCGTGAGCCGGGGCTGGCGGCACAGCAGGAGCTGCTGTCCCTCACCTGCAGGGCAGGGGAAGCTCAGGGGCTGCAGGAACACAAATCCTGCAGAAGCACCTGGAGCTGGAGTGGCTCTCCACGGTTTCTGTGCCTTTGGTGAGCGTGGTGAAGGGGCTCCCTGCAGGGAGTGCCAGGGACAGCATCCTGCAGTGGATGAGGAGCCAAAGGAAGGCACCAAGGACAATTCCAGGCAGCACAGAGAGGGCTCCAGGGTCCTTCCAGGAATGATTCCACCTCAGGAGGCTGCCCACTGCCTCAGATGTCCCCTCTCCTACCAAGGATCGGGATCAGCCCTTCTCCACAGTGCAATTCCCAGCTTTTCCTGGCTGCTTTGCTCACAGCACAACTTTAATGCCTTTGCTCTGCTATCTCGCTCTCTCCCAGTCCATATTCCCCTCTCATTTCTTTCCCTCTGGAGCCCCCTACACCCCCAAAAGCTGCGTGTTCCAGAGGTCCAACATCCATTTCTCACCCATGCCCTGGATTTTGTAGCATCACTCACTCATCATTTTACCACTGGGTTACACCCAGGGAGTGCTTCTGCTCAGGACAGGGGAAAATACAGTCTGGATGCTCTGGTTGTGAACAGCTGGGATTTCCCCACCAAAACCAGAGTTCATGACTCCACAGTCCAGCCAGAGGCACCACCAGAGCTCCCAGCAGCTCCCAGCAACCTCCTGGAAGTGCACGGGAAGGGGACGCAGCCCCAGCCGAGCCCTGGAGTTTTGCCAGGAGCACAGAAGCTCTTGGTGCCAAACTGGCTGCTGTGGTTTTTCTAATGTGGTTTGTGGCTCTGCTCATGGGGACTCCTTTGGGGATATTTTCGGTGTCTCAGGCAGGGAGCCGGACCTGCAGCTCTGGTGATTGTAACTGGGATGGGCACACCCAGCGCTCCAGAGTGGGACAGGAGCTCCCACTTCCTCCCTGTTTGATCCAGGCAGGACTCGGATGCTGCTGTCTCTCAGAGGGAAGCTCGGAGACAGCCATGTCGCTGTCTGCAGCCTGCCTTTGTGTGACATCTGGGGGCGTGCGGAGAGCCAAGAGCTCTGCCAGGAGCGGCTCCCCTTCTCCTGCAGCCTCTGCAGAAAGGAGCGAGCCGAGCAGCAATGACTTCGTGAGTCTGATGCAACGCTGGTGAGCAGCCACAGATCCTCCCTTCCCCGGCGCAGCGATGCCCACACGCTGCGCGAGCAAAACGCCTTTGGCAGTGAGGACACCACGTGCCTCTCCCGGGCAGTGACAGCCGCAGCAAAAGGTGCTTCGGTCCCCTCCTGCTCGTGCCCCAGCTGCCCAGGGGCGGTGCTCACCTTGCACAGGCTGTACATGATGATCAGGATTCCGCCCAGGAAGTAGCTGCTGGATGGATCATCTCCCATGATGTATTTGTACCACAGCTGGATGGGGACAAGCGAGCGGAACAGCTGGCTCAGCTCCTCAATAATCAGATAAAATTTGCCCTGCAAAGACAACCAGGCGAGTGAGACGCGGTTATTATCTGGAAGTTAAAAGAAGAACATTTAATTTGTGCGGGGCTGGTGTTCACTGATCACCGCGCTGTTAAACGGTGCAGAGACCATGCTCGGGAGGTGCAGCTTCCCCTGCAGCCCCTGAGCTCTGTGCCTGGAAAGGATAAATATCCCCTCACTCCTCCACAGCGCTCTGGGACTGACCCAGCTGTGCCACATTTTGGAATTTTAAACTTCAGAGCAGGTTATGGACAGGCAATAAATGGTGTATCCGGACAAGGCTGCAGAAAAGCAAAAGTTAATATGGGATTAATACAATGTTACGTGGGTTAATATGAGGTAAATTGTAGATATTATTATTATTAGTGAGAAAAGGAAAGCAAGTTAGACCTGTTTGACCTTACACCCCTTCTGAAGGCACAGGGATTGACTGTAAAGTGCCCCCAGTCCTGACAGCTTTTTAGGTAATCCCAAAGAATCAAATTAATGATGTTTGCCAGCATCCTCCCCCTTCCACTCAGGTGTGTGCTGTCTCTTGGACAGTGCACAGATAAAAAAACTGGTGCTGAAAAACAAACCCTGAGGGCATTTAACCCAAAGGGACAAAATTTTCCTGAAAACCTCAGGGAAGAAAGGGTGGGGAGGGGGAGGTGTGCTGGCTGAAATGCTCCTCTCTCCACGGAGACTCAAAGAACTGACAACATCCTTTGTAAACCTCCAGCACAGCCTGCACAAGGTGTCTAATTTGGGTTTGTTCTGTCCCACGCTGTTCCCAGGGACAGCTGGTGGCAAACTGAGCCCACAACAATGCTTAATCTGTGGTGACATTATCTGGACTGAAAGATTCGGGTTTGTCCTGTCAAAATCCTTCCATTTGATCAGCTCCTGGAGAAGGGGAAATTCCCCTGGAATTTTGCTGTGTTGTCCCAGTTAGCTTTGTCATCAGTGATGTCATCGCAGGCCAATCACTAATTGGCGAGGTGGGGAGAGGGGATTAAGTCCTCGCAGCCGGGCTGGCAACAGCCAGCGCCCTTCCCCGGGGGCTGGGGATGAGATCACTCGCAGGCCGTCCTGCTGCTCCCGACAAATCGCATCCTTCGCAGAGCTCTGGCACGCTCATGAGCTCATATCCCCCGGGACACGAGTGAGGTCACACCAGCGGCTGCTCACGGACCCGGGCTGCTTCCCTTCCCTTCCAGCCCCATCCCCGTCCCTGTTTCCCTCCCCATCCCCATCTCCATCCCTGTCCCCGTTTCCCTCCCCATCCCCATCCCCATCTCCATCTCCATCCCCATCCCCGTCCCCGTTTC
>VYZT01058790.1:95361-110872 GCA_013400735.1 Pomatostomus ruficeps | reverse complement strand
GCCTCGATGCAATCATCGTTTATTTCGGGAGCTCCTGGGGCACAAATGACGGCGCTGTCACCGCGTCCCTCCGCACGGCTCTGATGAAAGCTCCCAGCAAGCTGAAGGCAGCAAATTCTGCTGTCCCCAGCTTGTTCCTGCCGCCCAGCAGCCCGCAGAGATCCCCGCTGCCCCAGCAGCTGCGCCAGGACAGGTCACTGCTTGCTGTCCCATTGCATCAGACAGGGGCTGCATCCAGCACCTCGGCTGCAATTCCTCTATAGCCCAGGTTCCGGGGCACTGATGATGCCTCAAGATTCAGCTTTTATATTTCTCAGCCCCTGTGCTGCTTTAGTGTGGAACTCTCCCACTCCCCACGGGCTGGGAGCTCCTGTTCTCCCATCCTGCTCAGACACAACAAATCCTCTCCAGGCTGCACTCAAGGACACCTCGTTGGCCCAGGCCCCCAAAGATGGAAACGGAGCCTCTAAAAGGGGGGACAGACTTGGGCTCAATTCCATCATCCCCTGCAATTGGCACTGGAGAATGAACCCTGATCTGGGAATGGATCCAAACTGATCCAAGTGGAGCAAACTGGTGCCCCGGGGTCCAGCTTGGGTGTGGCCTCTCCCGGAGAGGCTCTGAGTGCCCGAGGTGTCCCTATTGAAGGCCCTGCAATAAATCCCCATTTTATTCTCTGAATCCTGTCTGGCCTCTGCTCTAGGGAGCTCTGATCAGGCATCACTGAAACACCCGAGTGCCCGGCGAGGTGTGAGGAAAGGGGGGTCTGGGGCAGCACAGACAGGCTGGGGAGGGGGCAGTGGCAGCAAAAAATAAACTTCAGTATCCAACATCCAACCACAACTTCCCCACCCTCCCCAGAGATTTCAGAATTCCTTCCTCTAACGCAAACCTTCAGCTTTCAGCGGTAGCTGCAGGGTACCAGGAATTTTTAGCAGCTAGGAACTCAGTCCCAGTCTCCCAAGAGTGAAGTTTTAAAGGATGCATCCCTGCATGCAGCCCGTTAACAGCACCCAGCCGAGCATGAAATGCTGGTAAATTTGGAGTGATTCCAGGAGGGAGCAACACAAGGGCAGCTGAGCATCACTTGAAGAGAACTAGAAAGTTCCAAGTCTTGTCAGGTATCTCAGTGCACCCCACCAACGCCTTTTTTAAACCAGGAAAAGTGCCAGAAAATCAGAAATACTTCTACAAAGGGCTGCTGCACAAGTGAGGCCCTCCTTCTGAGCCAGAAGCTTGGACAATGAGGGTTATTCCCAACAATTTCAGCAGCAAAATGGAGATTTCTGATAGCAGTGACTTGCTGCAGGCAGCACCCATCAGTGCTAAGCACACTCAGCCCACCTGTCTGCCACTTCTCAGCTTTGTTATCTCTTGGCTATCTGGGTTACGTTTTTCAAAGTCAAATCTGTGTCTCGAGCTGTATTTTGTCTGAAAAATTCAGCTAAAATACATCAGCTTTTCTTTTTCTTCCAGATTAGAACCGTGTGTTACACGAAGCACAAACACAATTATTTCTCCTGCGCATCTGACTTGGCACAACAGCCTGAAACGAGGCAAGGCCTGTCTATGGTAGGTGATGTCTCATAAAAATCCATGTAAACCTGGGAGTTTTCTCTTGGATGCACTGTGGAGAGACTGAACAGCTCTGTGAGATCAGCAAAACCTTTCAGGTGAGCCTGTGAGGCAGCCCCAGCGCAGGAGAGGAGCGGGCAGGAGCTGAACTGCAGGGATTAAACGGGACAGCACCTGAAATGACAGCTCCTGACGAGGGCAGGGGTCACAGGAGGAAGGCTCTGCTCTCCTCCAGGACCAAGGAGTGAGAAGGGCAGTGCTGCTCCCTCTGAGTGAGTTCTGAGAGCTGCTGCTGGTGTCAAACCCTCCATGAGCACACGAGGGGAAGGGCTGTGCTGGCAGCTAATTTTAGCAGCTCTGCTGAAGAGCCTCGGATACCACACGGTGAAATTTTGATTCCTTTTTTTTTTGTTTCAGTGCTCAGTTAAAACACCAAGTCAATGGCTTGTATTTAACCCTCCATTTTCTGCACCTCCTTCTCCACACAGAAAGATCAGTTTTATACCTCAAATCAAGCACCTAGTTTAAAAGAGGAGAATTCAGCATTTTCAGGCAATTGCGCTTTTCCTTCTGCTCATGCAGTATTTCAGTCTCTGATGCACTGACTATTTTTACAAAATGAACATGTAATTTCTTGGTATTTATTAAATCCTCACTACTTGGTGGCAGATCTGCATCTGATCCCTTCCTGCCATTTGAGCTCTGCTCAGAGGAGCACATTTCTGAAATTTCTTCAGTCCCTTTACGACATCAGCACCACAGAAAACACTTTTAAAACCCCCTTATTTTCACGTTGCTGGCTGAGCCTCTCTCTGCATTTTCTAAATGAGAACCTGAGACACGGAAAGACGAAGGTCAAGGTTGTTTTGGTGCCCAAGCTGAGGTGTCTGGGATTAGAATTTTTATAAAGCACTTCATTTTCTAGATCACGTTACCATTAAAAGCTGAACCACTGACTTCAGTGTGCAGCTCTACCTGACTTCTCTGGAATCACACAGGAATTATTTGGCAAAGCAAAGGACAGAATTCAACTCTCCAAGCGTAGCATTCAGCTTGAACTCGTGGAGTGTTCTTCCAGCAACCTCTTTGTTCCCTCTGAGCTTTCCAGCTGCTGAAAGAAGCTGCTGCAATCCCTCACCTTCATCCTCGGGGCGTGGGGATGGAGGGAAGAAATCTCACAGAAAAATAACGCGGAACGGCGCAATTAAAAATGGAATCCCAACCTAGACACAGCAGGAGCGGTGCTCATTCCCCCAGAGCCTCAGGGGTGCAGCTCCTCTGCCAGGAGCTCTGCCCAGGGCAGGTGTTCCTCCCCAGGAGCAGAGGGCACAGCGCAGTCACAACGGGGGACGCAGGAGGAGCGGGAGAAGTCGCAATGAGGAACTGCAAGGTGTGATTGGCACCCAAAGGGAGCTCCAAGTCTCACTCGCTCCCTTGCCAGCAGCATTAGGGCAGATTCTGCAGCAGGGAGAAGCTCGGGAAAGCTTTGGGGACCTGCTGGCAGCTTGGATCAGAGGAGAGCGGGCTCTGCTGAGATTCCAGGCTATGGTGCCAACAGATAAAGTGTGGGGTAGGGGCAGTAAACAGGATTGTGGCACGGAGCATGCTGCTGAAAATCCACTAATGAGGAGCAATGGCAAGGTGGGACTAGAGGGGAAAATAGGAATTTTAGTTAGTGCACAACACTTCTGAAAATCCCATCTTTCGTATCTCAAACAGGGAAGGCACTTAAGAGCAATGGTTTTTTAAAAGTTCAGCAGCAGCGACTTGCAAAGCCTCTTTAGGGAGGGGAAAGAGGAGTCCCCACTCCTCAGTACCTGCTCTCATGCTTTAGTTTTTTAATTTTGTAAATAATAAATGCCACCCTTGTGACTCTGGGATGCATCAGTCCCAGGCTGCAGCAGGGAAAAGTCTTTGCAGAACATCCTGGAGCTCCCGTGGCTGCAGAGGATCCAGGCTCAGAGTGCTGTCCAAGAAGAGTGAACGCATTTCGAGTGAGTTCCCCCAAAGAGGATGCAAGGTCAGAGAGGAGAGGGGAACGAGAGGATGGGCTGTCACCTGTCTGGGAACACCAGACACACTGAGGGAAGAGCAGGAATCCATTCCATATTGCTCAGACAAGGAACATCTTTGCCTGAGTATTTTTTGTCAAACATCACCTATGTGCCAGCTCCCAGTGTTTTTTTTATTGCTCCTGTGTTTTCAGAGGGCTCAAACGCTCCAAGAGCATTTCTTTTTTCCCTAAGGACAAACAAAAGGTGCAGCTCCAGAAGGAATCTGGAAATGAATGTGCCAGTTTACACAGCAGAGCTGTACCCAGCTGTGGCAGGAACCATGACATGCACCTGAAGAAGGTTTTTGGTCCAAGGTCGAAATGCAGAATTTGTACTTGAGGCCACATCCAGGCCAAGCTTTCTCTGAGCAGACTTGAGGAGATGGTACTTTAAACATAAAAATCACCAATAAAGCAACCAACTGAAATATTTTCCAAGCTGCAGTGAGGGGCCAAGGTCAGTGTTCTCCTCCTGCATTTTCACTCTCCTGGAAATGCAGCCCCCTGTACCTTGGCTGCACATCTGCATTGAGCAGGCAGAGAAAGTTCTTTCTTAGGGCCTTTCTTAGGTACCAAAATGTCCTTGGTATCTTTCTGCCCTATAGACATCAGGATACACATAAAAAGAACTTGGGTAACAGTTTCTTACAGTCCTTTTGGGTTGTTTTTCTTTCTCCCTCCCCCCATGTTTCACTCACTTCTCCAGCTCAGATTGCTGACAACAACATGAGGAGGGGATGGGACACTTGCAAGCACCTGGGATTTCCTAAGTGAAATCTTTGGCAACTGCGTCTTTTTATTATTTATTTCCTTATTTCGAATTCCACCCCCCTCAAGCTGTCATTCCTTAGCAGTGAAAATGAAAAGCTGCCGTTGATGTGCGCACAACAATGGAAGCCTCTGCAGGCCACATGGCTCCCGCAGTTTAATTTACTTTAATTCATTTTATATTGAACCAAATGATCTTATTTGCCTTTTTTTAATGGAGAGCCTTCAGCGGGCAGGGTGGGAGCCAAGCCCCCCTTCCAAAGGAATGATGAGCTCAGCTGTTACTGAGCCTTGTACCCGGCTGCGGGAGGGAGGGAGGGAGGGAGGGACAGCCCCAGCCACAGGTATGATCCTTCTGGAAACTCCACAGGCTCCAGAGCTCACCCTGATGCTGGGGTTGCCTTCCTTGTCCTGCTTTTCTCCCCAATTCTCAGGCTCTTCCTTCCCTGCATGAATCCAAAGTTACCTTAGACCAAAAGCTGCCCTTCCTGGGATGGGCCATTCCAGGAAAACAGGACCCAGGCACTCTGGATGGGGAGAATTGAGTGTTCTAACCCTGATTTTTCACGTGTTCACTTTCAAAACCAAAAGGTGCATCTAATGATGTAAGTTTAGTGCTATTCGCTGTTTTCATTAACGATCCAGAGTAATGTACAGCTGACACCAAACTGGGACAGGCTGTAAACACACTGGGAAGGAAGATGATATTCCAAACTTATCTTGACAGGCTGGAGAAATGGTCTGGAAAACAGGGAGGGGATGAAGGCAATCCAGAAGAGAATAATAAGATCTGGGATTAACAATCTCTGAGAAAAGACTCAAAAAGTTGTTGGTGTTCATTCTACAGCCAAGAGTGAGGGGAGACACGAAGACTGATAAGCAAAAGTAGAAACCACACAGTGTTCAGAGAAGATCAGGATCCCAAGGAGCAGCAGGAAAAGCCAGTCCAGCTTTTCAGGTGCCTTTGAACTTCCAAACAGGAAAATCTGAAGAGCCAGCTCAGGGGCTGAGTGCAGGATGATTAAAGTTCCCCACGTCCCATCCACAGGCAAGTTTTAGGATCTACTGCTGACTGCAGGAAGAGCGGACTGCAAGGGAGCTCAGATTAAATCCCTCTGAGCTGAACTCCAGCCCTGAGAGTGCAGCAACCTCGGATTAAATCCCTCTGAGCTGAACTCCAGCCCTGAGAGTGCAGCAACCTCCACTTCAGGCCCTCTGTTAGGGGAGTTAGAGGCTGCTGTTCTGAGCAGTTACCTTGGCACAAAACCTTCTCACTGTATATAAATACACATCTTGAAAGAATCTACCTCGACTGAGTGAAATTTATATTTCTCCAGCACGCTGTTACCATTAAGTGACAACCACCCAGAAGTTCATAAACTCCAAGCTGGGCTTCAAGCAGAAATACCACCAGGAGGACACTGGGAGGAAGGGAATAACTTTGGATCTGGCAAATATTCAGACAGCAAATAACTTGATAAACATTTTGGTCAGAGCTAATGTGCCTAAATTGCACTAGAAGTGTTCTAACTGAGGAAAAGCCTCCATTTAACAACCCTCATCTGTGTGGCACTGTGCTGGGGAAAGAGCTCAGCTCTGGGATTACCAGCCACCATTTCCATGGAGTCCTGCGCTTCTCCTGGAGCCCTCTCACCCCAGTCTGATCTTGCCCAATTTGTTACACCACATCTCATCCCTGGCAGTACAGGCTGGGGGAGAAAACCAGATCCAGATCTGAGGTGGGGAACAGCAGCCTCAGGTGTCAGGGGACAGCCAGACCATCCACAACATCCCACGACAAAAAGGGGCTTAAAAGAAGTGAGGCACACTGCTCTCCAGAAAAAGGTATTAAAAATGAAGCATCTGTGCTCGGAGTCATTACAGGCCCTTGACAGATGTGATCTCACCAGCCTCTCACTGGAGCTGCAAATAAAGACCCCTTCTCTTTCTTCTCTCCCGACAAGGATTAATGAGTGCTTGGGATGGCTCTCAGACAGGCAAGCAAAGGCTGTGAACCTTTTCCAACACTGCAATTTATCTTGGGAAGACTATTCACATCACTTCTCCCTCCCTCCCCAGCCTGGATTATGCTCTGACCCAACACATTAATCTCCCAAAATATAATAATAATAATAATAGAAGAAAGAAAGGGAAAAAAAAAAAAGGCTGGACAACTGCCAGAAATAAATTAATAACCATCTCAGATAGCCCTGCTGTGCAGGAACAAACTGCTCAACTCCCCTGCCACCCATGTCATTTCTGAGCAAAACTATTCCCAGTTCAGACACCCCCTGAAGTGCCCTGCCCGAGACTTCCAGCAATTCCTGCTGGCACCTCGCACCTACAGAGTGCCTTTAATCCCAACAGCTGCCAGGAAGTTTCCGTACTGAATGTAAATAATACATATTGCTACATTTGCCTCTGAAATGTGGACACCACTGAGTGGCAGAACAAGCAAAAAAATACCTTTTGGTGTGTTTTGACGTAAAAGTAAAAACATACCAAAAGGTATTTTAAAAGAGAATGTAGTGAGAAAGTTTCAGGTTAGGCCTAGTCTCCATATGGTTTTATGAACATTTAAATATGTGAAGCGTTTAATTAAAATATTTCTTCGCCCACAGTTAGAACTGGTGCTGTCTTTCGTGGCAGCAGCAGCTTCAGTTTAGCCCAGTTACCTCTTTGACCTGAGTGGAAAGCCAAAGAGACAAATACTGCAATTTCTGCCCATGAAATGAAGAAGTTCCTGCTTCAGAAATACGAATTATTCAGAAAACAAGACCTAGTCAATGAGAAAAGCAGTTACCTGGCTGCTAGCACCGATTCCTCCTCAAGCAATGCCGACCTCACATCCCTCTGGACCTCGATCACTTGCTGGTGTTACCAAACCCTTGCTCAGGCCTGTGATGGCTCAAAACCCAAACTCGATACCCAGCTGACTTTCTACCAAAGGGTTATCAAGAGGTTTTAATATTTTTATTCTTCCATCCCTATTTGGCCCTGGCACAGGGTGCCCAGAGCAGCTGTGGCTGCCCCTGGATCCCTGGCAGTGTCCCAGGCCAGGCTGGACGGGGCTGGGAGCAGCCTGGGACAGTGGGAGGTGTCCCTGCCATGGCAGGGGTGACACTGGGTGGGCTTTAAGGTCCTTTCCAACCCAAACCATTCCAGGATTCTCTGATTCTATGCTGCAAATGTGTGGTAAAGGTATCAGCTCATCAAAGACAAAGGTTTGTGCATCAAGCAGAGTCTCCTACCTTTGACTTGACAGCGAGGATGATCTTGGGCAGGGCCACCACGAGGCATTTCAGGGCAATGGTCAGGTACTTCAGCACGAAGTCCGCGATGCCCACGATCCACATGAGGTCGAAGAAGTCCAGCCTGTCCAGGTTGGGTTTCAGGAATATGAGGCTGAAAGGCACGAGACAGCAAAGCTCAAACACCACCCAGGAGAAGCTTGCTCAGGCTCCTTGTATCCTCTGCTGGCTAGAGAGAGCCCAGAAACTCCCCTGAGCTTCAGGGCAGCTCCCAAGGGCAAGAGGAGGCAGACATGCAAACCAGACCTGTGGTTCCTCTGGGCCTCTTGACTTTGCCCTTGCCCACCTCTCCTGAGCTCAGCAGGTTTGCCCACTGCCCCAAAGCAGCACCCAAACACCTACAAAGTCTGTTCTGGAATTGAGCAAATCCAGAACCTGCCTTTGCCACCGCAAGAGAGCCTCTGGGGTGCTGCCAGTGCCCTTAGTGCCCAGGCTGGCTCCGAGGGATCTGGTGTAAGAGCTTGTCCTGGAAGTCCTGCTCGGAATCATTATGGTTCCCTGGGGAAGTGACTTTGCCACAGTCCCTAAAGCTGCTGGTGCCATGAAACAAAGCGGTGATACAGGAAACTCTGTCCCAGCCACAGCAGAAAGGTCAGAACTTCACAGGTCGTGCTCTGACAGCGGCCACTGCCTGAAGCAGAACACAAGCTGGGCTCTGTCAACACTCTTACCTGAACCAAAGATCCAAAAAAGTAATGCCCCTTACATGATGTCATTTCCTGGGCTGAACATTTGCTGTTTGAAAAAGTGGAGTCTGGGACAGCAGAATTCCACCCAGCAACGGGCAGGAGCTACCTGAGCAACAATGAGAACTAGACCCTACTCAAGCTGAAAAAAGAGGATTCACCTTCAGGGTATTTACCTGCTAAAGCCTCATGGTAGAAAGCAAAAACTTAACCGTAAAAAAAAAAAAAAAAAATTAAAAAAATAGGCAAAGTAAAGTAACCAACCCAAAATGAAAAGCCTGAACATGAATTTAAAATACTCACAACACTGGCACAGCACAACAGGTAAAATTACACCCTAAAAACAGAAACAGAATCAGAGACTTTACTACTATTCATGCACTAAAAACAAGTAAAAATAAAATAAAAAAAATCAGGAAATGAAAAATAAGCCAGAAAGAAAGAAAACTGAAGCAGCCATTTCTAATTTGACGAGCCTGGCTTGTGGACAGTGCCAGGTCCCCACACAGCAAGGAGGAGACACCCCAGCTTGAGCATGACACCACTGCAGCACAGGAGCAGGGCTTTCCACGGAGCTGGGGCCCAGCCTGTCCTCTGGTAACAACCCATGCTCTAAACTGTCTGTGGATGGCCCCAAGTTGCTAAAACCCCTTTATTTTAGATAATATAGCCTTTATTTTAAACTAGTCCCATTCCTGCTTTTAACCTTGACCACCTTCTTAGAGACACTGTTACCTTGTGGTGCAAATTTCACTTTCACACCTTTCTGCCATTCCTGTTCCTTCCTTTCCACTCCCACAAGCTCCACATAGCGAATCCCATGGCTTGGCCTCCCATTCAGACCCACACATTCAAGCCTTCTCCTCTCTCCCCGTTTCTTTGCTCCCTGTCTCTCATTATTCCTATCTGCTTCATAATAAGCAGGGACAGTGCTGAACCAAATCCATCAGTACAAACCTTTCTGTACCTGAGCACTAATTCAGTCAGGATTTGAGAGGCAAGGCTGCCTTAATTACCTCCAAGTGCCTCCACGCTCTGAGGACGCTGGAGTAAAACACTGCTATTTCTTTTCCTGTCCTAGACTGGAAGCTCCATAGACTGAAAATGTTATAGGAAAAGGAAAAGCACTGGGTCAATTCCTTATCTGCCTCTGACACCTGCACTTTATGTTCAGTTGCAGTGGTGAAAATGGGAATTCAGAGGTCCCTTTAGAAAAGGATCCACCCTGCTTTGACATCATCACACCCTGGCCCATTTATGCTCTGGTTATGCCCTTTACTGACAGGAGCACTGGTAAAGTGACACAAACGTTCTTTTCCTGCCCTGGAAGGTATTACAGAGATGTAACAAAGACAGCAGATGCTTTAGACACACACACTTCCTCCCAAAGTGTGGGGGAAAGTGGGCTTCCCTCTTTTCCTCCCTTCCTTCCATCCTGTACAATGTGGATTTTGCCCACCTGTTGTAGAGCTGCTGGGAGCTGAACGTGTACAGCAGGTACAGGGTGTTCCCAGTGAGAAAGGCCAGGATCCAGAAGACAACCAACACCGATCTCTTCTCCTGAGCAAGGAAAAGCAGCAGAGTTATTTCAGCTCCAAATCTCAAGACTTGGGCAGAGCCTTCAACCGCTGAAAAATCCACGCATTTTTGATAGGAGAAATAATTAAAGGTCAAAAGAAATGAAAATTTTGCATTTCAAAATACACAGAATGTTACAGACAGAAGGTGGATGGCAGAGGATACTGTCCTGGGTCTTGGCCCTCGGTAATTTTGGGGAGTAAATTTTATTCCTGAGTGGAAAACACCCACCATTTTTCTTGTGAGCTGATTTATTAAGCAAGGAGGTCTCTGTAGCTGTTCAGCAGCTGAGATTTAAAGCAGCCAGACTAAGGGGCACACTGCTGGAAGGACAGAGGTGCAGAGTGCAGGGCAACAGCAATCTGTTACTGGACTGTGCCATTTATCTGTTCTTTCAGCCTTGGATCACACTGACTCCGCTGCTGCTGGGAGATACATTTGTGTCACTCATGTAATTTTAGCAAAAAACCATTTCTAGCCTTGTGCTTTTAGTGCTGTTGAACTGTTCTCCTGACAGGAGCAGAAGACCTGAAAAGATCTGCTGGTTTCTTTATATTCCGAGCATGTTATGCACAGAGCATTATAAAGCCACTAGCAAGCAACACATCTAGGAAATCTTTCAGCTGAACATTGCAAAACATTATCTAAATGCTAATAAGTTAAATCTCATCATTAACAAGTCAAACAGGCTGTGCATAATGGGAAACCAAGGTGCAAAGAAGTGCTGGAACAGGCACTGACAGTCAGAGGGAGATGCAGATTACAACATCCCTCACCTGTCCTCTGTTTTACTGTGCCACACTTCCACAAAAAAGCAGAGAGAAGCTGCGGGAGAGCATCCACGGGGAGAAGCAGGAAGAAGAAGACAGGTCTGTGCACATATCAATGCATTCAGCCCTGTGTTGCCATCAGAGGTTCAACAGAGGTGCCATTCTGTGCATGGAAAATGATGTTTCCTGGGAACGTAAGGAGGCAAAATGATGAACTCACCTTCAGAGCCACCTGTTCCCGGAGCGTGGAGTTGGCGTAGGCGAACGTGCTGGCCATGCCAATGCACACAGCAATTCCTGCAGGGAAAGGCTCTGTCAGAGTGCAACTGCTGGTGCTGTCTGACTGGATTTCACAACTACCACCCCACCAGCAAGACAAGAGCCTCATCCCTCTGATCCCTTCTGCGCAGCACAGCAATCTCTGCTGTCACCAATGTAAGCTCTCCCCATCTCTCCTAGAGAAAGCTCTGAGGGAGAAGCTTTGGTAGCATCCTCAGCCTCACAGGAATGTCAGGGAGAAATCAGGAAAAGGACAGGAAACAGATGGATCTGACCCAGATGAAAACAGCTTGGGCTGAAAGTAGGGTGAATTTATCACATGCATTATCCCATGCATTTGAATATGCTCCCTTCATGCTAGACTCCATCTGGACACTGTCACAGGGATAAACATATCAGACATCACAGCCTGAGATAAAGTTTCCCAACCACCCTCTAATCACAGTTCCAAAAGGATGGACGCTCACCAAGCTTGTGCTGGAAACAAACTTTAGCCAGGAGGATCAAGATGAAGGGAAGCCCCTTCTGCAGCCAACCTATCACAGCTTTGAGCTCCGAGAGAGCTGGGGCTGGAGTCCCAGCCTGTTCCTCGGTGCCCTCTTCGGCGTGCCCATGCCGGTCGCCCCCTGCCATGTGCAGCAGGGAGGAGCCGCGGTGGTGGCCGTGGTGGAAGTGGTGGGACGGCTGCCGGTGGTGAAACGGGGCTCCCTCGGCTCGGCCGGCCCCCTCGTCCCTCGGGGCTGGCATCTGGATGAACACCTCCCCACCGCCGGCCGAGGAGCCCAGCACCAGCCCCGACTGGAAGGGCGTGGCGGTGATGGTGCCCGAAGGGATGCCAGCCAGCCCCGAGAAAAGCTGCTGAGGAGAGGAGGCTTCAGCCTTCAGGCTCTCAAACACGCCGCTCTCATCCACGCTGGTTTCTGAGCTGACCGTCTGGCTCCGGTTTCTGCAAAGATTAAAGTGATTAAAGAGAAATGAGCACGCACAACTTTGCGGTGTGTCAGCCCAGCCCTGACTGCAGCGACTCCAGAGCTCCTCACACACCATCAGAACACCAGGGGCTCCAGGTGACAGATTATTTTCCCTCTATCTGCTGTCAGGAGGTCACAACTGCAGAACCAGAGGCCTGTTCCGGTGATCATTCTGCTTGTTACCTGCATTGTTCCCTCTCATCTAAACTCTCTGATGAGAGGGACCCATCACACTCCTCAGAGAAGATCACAGAACCTCTACAGACCTGACCCAAAGGCATCAGCTCCTTCACCCCAGGAATGAAGCCCTCAAACACCCTGTTTACTTTTGGAGAAAACAGAGAAATAATACATCCAATACCAAACCCAAAATCTTCTATAATGATTTGGGTATTTAAAGAAAAACCTCCCAGACACCCTGTTTACTTTTGGAGAAAACAGAGAAATAATACATCCAATACCAAACCCAGAATCTTCTATAATTATTTGAGTATTTAAAGAAAAACATACAAAACCCTGACACAGCACAAGCAAGTCAATTCATATTATTTACACCAAATTAACCAAGCTAACTCAAAGCAATTACCTACCCCCAAAATCTGTCTTTATTTAGGGACAATCACTACCTGCCCACTGATGAATTGCACCAACAAGAGACAGAATCACCACGGGAAGTGTTGAGGGCTGCTTGTGTGTCCCTGACGTGACACAAAAGTGAAGGATGTGCTCATGGGTCCAGATAAATTCTTTTATTTTGATATTTTTGGCAAATTTGGCATGGATGCACCCAAATTACTGGGCACTGGACAGGACTGGTTCTGGCAGTGATTCTTTCCTGTGTTGGAATACAGCCACATTCTGAAAAGAAAGTCTAAATACCTTCATCCTAACAGCAACAGACAATAGGTTTTCTTCACTAGAAGTCAATACAAAACAAGTTTAGATGAGAGATGAGATGTAAAGGATCACCCAAACTCTTTATAAAACACTAAGAGGAGCTGGGAGCTTCAGACCAGCAGACTTTTTAAACACCTTAGGAGGAGAAGTGCCAAGAAGGGTTCACACTGGTCCATCCTTACACACCGAGAGTGCTCAGGTTCCCCACAGGGCTGTGCCATGAATCCCTCCTGCAGAGCTCCAAACCTCCTGCCCAGGCCAAGCCAGCTGTGTCCAGCTGTGCTATACTGGATCATCCCTGTGGTTGGCAGCAGTTAGTAATTGATAGGAAGGAGAAAAGTAAACCTGTCTCTAGAATCCCCAAACTCGAGCAGAAAGCTTGGCCACACCACAGGCGCAGGAATTTGACATCTTTCTCAATTCTGAGCTTTTATCTTCTAAAACACCCCCTACACTTCAATCAGAACATTCCCCTTGGGAGAGGAAAGCGGAGGAAAGAAGAAGGGCAAGGATTTACCTTTCAGGAGGCACAGTGTCAGTGTTGCTGCTGTGCCGCCTCTGCATTTTCCTCAGAACCTTGAAACACAACACGCTCAACATGAACCCTGTGGCTCAGCAAATCCCCAGGTGGCTACTGGCACAGGCCCCGGGGGCAGAGGGCTGGGGGACCCGCTCAGCTGGGGACATGGCTGGCACAAATCCTCTGCTGCTGGGACACAGCACCTCCAGCTCCCATTTGTTTCTCAGCACGCTTGCAAAGAGACAACTGTGAACGCCACACAGGACTCCAGGCTGGGCAGGAATTAGTCAGGTCCCCTTCTGCAGGATGTGGAATTCACCAGGAGTGCGCAGCTGAGGGAGGGCACGCCCTGCCAAAGAACACGGGGACATCCACCAGTGGCTCTCGATGTGACGCGTGACTCAACACTGGAAATGAGATCCCCTCTTCCTCTTGTGCAGAAACTTCTGCAAAGCAAAACTGAGAGAGAGGGAAAAAAGAAACATTTTTTATGAAAGAAAATACAATTAGGTCATGATAATATTCTTTTAAATAAGCAACTCATTCATTTTATGCCATTTGCAAACTCTGCACAATGGTCATAAATCAAATATATGTTTCAAAAAGATCACATGTTCCTGCTCCACTCATTCTGAAATAGTTGGTATAGACAAAGTAAAGTATGGTGCAAGCAATGTAAAGGCATTGAAATTATATTAACTTCAGCAACTTTTTCTAGAACAAGGAGAGAAGTTCTTTAGTTATTTAATCCCTGCTTTCAAGTGTCTAATTTTAAGTCTGATCCTACTCAGCCTCAGATCATGATAGTTACTGAAAAAAATGTAAACACTAGAATATAAATACTCTTGAATATAAAAAGTTATAGTATTATTTCTAACATTTCACACTACATGATTATATATAAATGAATGTGTAGCCCTGTACCTGTGCTGTGTAGAGGCACAATGGCTCTGGGGAGGTTTGGCAGCTGTCTGAAAGCACAGTACCTGAACAACAGCTTTATCCAGAGGTGCAAGGTGCCACACCGGGAGAGATGGAAGCCCAGGAGCATGCAGATATTCACAGATGGAGTGCTTCAGACAGTCCAGATTTCAAACTCATCACAGCTCCTTCACGCCAGTGCTCACACAGGCCCACCTGGAGGAAGCAGAAGCAGAGAGTCATTTTCAGCACAGCACAAAGGGTTTTACCTCTCCGCCTCCCTGGGGAAGGCAGAGAGGTGCAGGAACCCTCAGTGCTCCAGCCCCTGCCCATGTGCATGATCCATGAAGGCTGTTTTCCTCTGGGCACCTGTAACCTTTCTTCCCACACAGGCACTCCCTGAGAGTGCTCCCAGAGCTGTACTCTGCCCTCATGGTGTCCATACTCACACCTTTATTACACACACACGTGTGTCTGTAATAAATACATATATTCATAAATGTGTTTATATATACATGCATATATATCATAAAATATACAACACACATATATTATAATATATTTTTTATATATTCATCTGTATATACACGTGTACATCTATATCTATATCCCTATATATTTTATATATACATCTATATACATACATACGTGTATATATACAAACATATCTATATATACACATATCTATTTATACACATATCTATATATACACACATATCTATATATACACAGATCTATAATTATACATGCATGTATACATATGTATATACATACATACATATATACACATATATGTAGATATAGAAAAATATCAATACAGTCCTATACATATATACATAGATGTATAGGTATACATCTATATATACACACACATATCTATAGCCATATCTATTAATACAGTTTTACACATATATACACGTAAATACATACATATATACACATAATGTACATATAGATATACACACATATCTATACATCTCTAAATACAATTCTATACAGACACACATATATGTACACACACATAAGCGAGGCCTTTTCTTCCGATTCGGTGGGGAAAGGAGATCCCCGCTGGAATCCGTGGTGCAGTGGGGAGCCCGCCCTGCTCTGCGCAGCCCAGCCCAGCCCGGCCCGGTGTCCGTGGTCCCCCCGTCCCCAGCGGCTCGGCCCGGTCGCGGTGCCGGT
>VYZT01058790.1:1053-95329 GCA_013400735.1 Pomatostomus ruficeps | reverse complement strand
TGCCCGGGGCTCCGCGCTGCTCGCTGCCCGCCCGCCGGTGATGCCGGCCCCCCGGTGATGCCGGCCCCGGGCCAGCGCTGCCCCCGCCCGTGCTGAGCCCCCGCGCTGCCATGGTGCCCTGCGGGGCCGTGCTCTGGCGGCGGCTGCTCAGGAAGCGCTGGGTCCTCGGCGTCGTCTTCGGGCTCTCGCTCGTTTACTTCATCACCAGCACCTTCAAGCAGGTCAGTGCCCGGCCCCGGTCCCGGCTCCGGCCACGGTCCCGGTCCCGGCACGCCGCGGGGTGCGTTAAAACATCCCTTATGTCACCGTGACTTTTGTTCTTTGGGTGCTGTCACCGAACTCCTGGGTAATGCTGCCGTAAGAATTACGTTATAAGTATTTAATAGACGCAGGAGTTTAGAATAGGAATGCCTGATTCTGTGTTTGACAGCAATAGTGGATTGAACCAAAGCTGGAAAAAGAAAATCTCCGATGGCTTTGGCTGTTGTTGTATGTCTTGTGAGTAGTAATTCCACTGGCAAAGGGCTCAGGAAAGAGAAATACGTGCAGCTGTGGTTATTTAATATAATTTGTACTACTTTTGTGGTTGTAGGAACTGGGTTTAGCTGTGTTAGCTGATCCTTGGTGAACTCGTATACCCTGACTTTAGTGGACTGTGGATCTTCCTGCTGTGTATAGTATGAAGTAAACTACTACAAGTAGAAAGTTGTTTACGCTATGGATGCTGGAGTTTCCTGGGCTGTGGAGTTTACAAGTACCAGGCATCTTTAATCCTGGGAGAAGTACGAGGATGGAAGCGGCAGAAGGAACTTGTATGTTTGGTTGCATTCCTGTTTCTCCTTGCAGGAAGAGAGGATGGTGAGAGATCGGAATCTCCTCCAAGTGCAGGAGCACGAGCAGCCGATCATGTGGAAGGTGAAGTTCAGCTCGGGGAACAGCAGCCAGCTGAGTAACCAGTGCAGGAACTCTGTGCAGGGGAAGCTCCTCATTACGGATGAACTGGGTATGGTTGATACTAAGAATTTATCCTGCATGTGGCAGTGCTGAACTCTGCTTTGCCTGTCTGCTGGGACTTTCATATAACAACTGCTCTTTATTAAGGCATTTTCACTCAGCCCTTGGCCTTTTCTCCTCTGGCTGGATGAATTTCTCTGTGGCTGCAGATGCTGCTGCTGGGGTTCTGTGCACACCAGACTTGGGCCCAGGGCTGTATGAGTGTGACTGTGACCACCTTAAAATCAAATAATTCCAGTTACCTTTGCACAGAACTCAAACGTTGAGTGCTGCTCACTTTACTGTGCTTGCTTGCAGAGCTGTTTGTGTCTCCCTGCAGTGCATTCCTGCTGCCAGGGGTGTCAGGGAGAGTAATTGAGGAAACCTTATTGGCCTCGTATGGAGGCAGCTCAGGACTGGTGTAATTAGTGGTCAGTCACAGTTAACAAGCTCATCTGACCCTTGTAAACCCGAGGTTATTAACCACTTGTTTTAAGTCATAGAAGTTAAAGACTTTCTTGTCCTGCTCCTGTGCTTGTTGCTTAGACCCTGGACCTTTCTGGACTACAAATCAGGGCTGTAGAAAACGCACCACATCTTTTGTGGTTTGCGTCAATGTTAAATTTGGCACTGCCTGGCTCAGGCTTAGTACCAGTTCATAAGATCTCTAAAAATTACAAATCTCTCACAGTCTTGACACTCTGGCAGTACAGTTTCCATAAGGATATACACCATGTTTCTATACTATTAAGGATCCCGCTCAGCAATGAATATTATATTATCCTGCATGGCTGAATCTAAGTCTCTTCATAAAGAGAATTATCCAGACATAGACCCTTTGAAAAAATGTGTGTCATATTTTTTTTCCAATACAATCATGCCAATTCCCTTCCCCCTTTCACAACAAGGAACTATGCCAAAAAAAAAATCAGAACTTAAACATTCAGCATTTAAATAGTCATAGTGTGTATACAGCACATATTAAATAGTTGTGCAGATAATGCCAGGCTGTTTGAAACACTGCTCTCCATTTCTAAGAATGGCTATTTAAGACTGAGGGGGATCATAGTCTACTAAATGATAAATAAACCTGTTTTTATGTAATGTGGTTCTTACTAGAGGTTTTTGTAGAACACACAGAGGAGCGTGCCCTGCCAGTTGTTACCCCATTGCTGTTTTCCAGGCTACATCTGTGAGAGGAAGGACCTGCTGGTGAATGGCTGCTGCAATGTGAACGTGCCCAGCACGAAGCTGTACAGCTGTGACAGCTGCCTGCCCAACGGCTGCTGCAGCGTCTACGAGTTCTGCGTGTCCTGCTGCCTGCAGCCCAGCAAGGTATGGGACCCTCTCCTGTTCTCCAGGTGTTCTCAGCTGCTCGGGTTCCTCTGTTCCTTCTTTGTGAGGAGAGTTTTCCTTAGAGGGACAGTTCCTTTCCTTGGAAGGATGAGGAAAGTCTCCAAGGAGCATATGGCAAGTGATAAATAAAGCTTTAACAAAATTCATCCTTTCCACCTTTGGGAGGAAATACTGGGAGCCTTGCAAAGTATTTCAGCTTCAGGGGAATCACATTTACTGAACGGAAATGATTGCAGAAGAGTTACTCCAGCCAGTATTAGTTTGTAATTGGCTCTTCCCCACATTCTGTGAGCTTCTCTGGGATTGTTTTCCTGCTGCTGGGGTTCTGAGGCATTAACCTTTCAGTGCTTGCTAGAAATCCTGAGTGGAGTTGCTCACTATTCCTCTGATACCTGAGGTGTGTGGGCTTTGAGTACTCCTTACTGAAGTAAAGTGTTTCTGGTTTTTGCCTTTTCTTTCCTGACCACTTTAGCAACATCTCCTGGAGCGGTTCTTGAACCGGGCAGCGATTGCTTTCCAAAACCTCTTCATGGCAGTGGAAGATCACTTTGAGCTGTGTCTGGCCAAGTGTAGGACTTCATCACAGGTGAGGCACAAGCACATGTCCAGGGCCCAAAAAAGTGCCCTTGGAAGATGGGGCTTAATCCTATGAATGGCCGGTGTGTCATGTTTGTATCGACATGGGCATTTTCATAAATGTTGGAGCTATGGTGGAGAGCTGGTCTGAAGGCAAAGCACATATTTTGAGCAGGACAAGTTGCACATTTTCTTTAGAAAAGAGAGGCTTAACTAAAAAGAGATTGAATTCGATGACCAGTGAAGATCTCGGATGAGTTCTGGGGAAGATCTCATTAGTATGAAAACTGTGAGAGCTGTTCCCAGTAGCCTCGAACTGTGATTTATTTCATGGCTGGTACAGTTGGAGACTTACTATATGCTGACAATCATCTGCACAGTAACTCAAAAACTATGTTGTAATTCCTTTGCTTATTAAGGACAGAGGAGAACCTGTGCCCATGTGATTTCATTAGAAATTTTGGTCTAAGCAAGCATCGGCCCTCTTAGAACCTGCTGTTGGCAATGTCCTGCAGCTTCAGTATTTCATGTAGCAATAGAGATGGAGTGCAGATAGAGTTCCAAATGCTTCCAAAGTTACTGGGATTTTTTACCTGTAAAATCTGAACTCTACCTTTTATCAAGAAAAACGCACACATCTTAAGTTGCAACTTTATTGTGCTCTGCTTGCTTAGAACATTTGATGATACTGCCTAAACATATCTATTTTTTTAATTAAATCTGTTCCCACCTAGTTGGATACTCTCCTCAAAAGGAGGTTCTGGTTCAACACTGCAGTGCTGTAATACATCAGCTGGCTCCTGTATGTTGGCAATGCAGAGTTGTTTGAGTCCAAAGATGTGTAGAAGAATTTGGGGGTTTTTTTGCATGTGCATAAATGCTGTGGGTTTTGTCGCTCGGGGAAGGGATGCTTTGTTTCACTGTGTGTGTGTTGTTAAAGCTTCTCCTCCTCTTCCTGGCAGAGTGTGCAGCACGAGAACACCTACAGGGACCCGATTGCCAAATACTGCTATGGCGAGTATCCCCCAGAGCTCCTGCCTGTTTGAGAGCTGCAGGGTCTGAGCAGCAAAAGGAAGGAACTGGAGGCTTGAATCCCAAAGAACAAGACAACAGCTGCTGCTTTACCAAAGCCTCAGCGTGAAAGTCTTGTCTTGTATGTGGGGGCAAACCCAGAGGTGAACAGAGGAAGAAAGGAACTCGAGTTCTTCGGGACTGAACCTTTCTTTCTTCAATTTATTATGCACCTGCTTTAGAGAGCTAGGACTGTGCTACGGTGCCAGTGCATTCTTTGAATACTTCCTCTAAATTTCAGGAATTGTGGAGTCAATCTAGGCTGTAGAACATCATGGGAAAAATACCCAGTGTGGCTTTGCAGCTGTAAATTGAGGTTCAGTTGCGTCTGTGCGGTCCAGAGACTTTCCAGAGTGACAGCAGTAACTGGAGGATTTTTCCTTTCAGAGAGCAAAGCATGCCCGCTGTGCCTCTCTCTCTGGAACCCTTCTTGACATGCATGGTGTACACTACATATGTAATTATGAATTATTTATTCATTTTATATGGGTCACTGGCTGGAAGTATCGATGCTTTGCATAGCTAGTTGTGGATGCCTTTCAGTCCCTGCTTTGCTATGTTGGCTGGAAGGGATGTTTTAGATCCTGACTAGAGTTGGAAGGGTTTTATTTCCTCCTTAGTCTAAAGGAATTATGTTGGGGTTTGTCACTACAGTACTCATGTTCCTCTTAGTGAGTTTAAACCATTCAGAACTCCAATGGAGTTGTTCTGCCAAAGTCCCATAGCACAAGAGAAGAGCGGGGATCTGCCTAGGATGGGATGTTTATTGTCTCTAAACACTTTCCTTGTAGCTCTGCATCAGTTTCCTCAAAGAGGAGCCTAGTTCTGTGAGCAGCTCTCTGCTGGTCCTCCTGCTGACAGGCAGCAGGGAAGATTTGTTTGCTTGAACTTGTTCAGGCCTTGGTATTTCAAATGTGCTTCACTCCTGGTTGTGCAGGAGGCAAAAGGGTGGAGTTGTAGGACTTCAGTTTAATGATGTCCTCGTGCATGAAGTAATTAGAACATCAGAACATGGTGCAAGCCATGATGGCAGCTGTGTTGCATGAGCTCTCAGCTGCAGCCATGATGCTTTTGGTTTGCTACATGATGGGCTTGACACGCTCTGGAGCTGTGGCCTGATCAGAATGACACTACAACAGCCTCGGTTCTCCCACAGTTTCTCTCTAAAGCTGCAGTTTCAGCTCTCTCCCTCTAAAGGCCACACAACACAGAAAAGGTGGGTAGAGAACCTGTAAGGTGCTGGCTAAATTTCTGCTCCCCCTGCAAGGTCCAAGTTCTAGACTAAACTGGGCTGTTCTTCTCTATATGCAGAGGCTCATTTCTCTTGGTTTTATCCCATTCATCTCCCTCATGATTTTTCCTTTGTGTATGCTTGCTTAAACTGCATAAAATAAAAATTAAATTAAAATGTAGATGAGAGTCTACAGAGGTGTTGAAGATAAAAACCACCAAAAGCAAACAGTGGTGGAGCATCCTGCTGCAAAAGATCTTAGAATGCTGTCGGAATTACATATGACACAAACAAGAAGTAGTACCAGCCATCTGATAAAACCCACTTGCATTGTTTTCCTTGTTCTGTCCCCGAAGTCGTCAAGTGAAATAATGGTTCCATCAGCGGATTGTCCTGGAAATCTTGTTTTTCCAAAAGCTGGAGAGCTTTAGCATTAGCAGATTATCCCACTGAAAATCTGTCTCCCGTTTGCTGCCATCCCGTGGCCGCTCGCTGCAGCAGCCCGGGACAGCGAGAGGAGGATGCAGTGTGAAGTGCTGTCTTCAGAGGGTAGCAGAGGTTTCAGTGTTAAACGGATTCCTCACCCCTTTCCAGCACTTCATCATCGCTTTCCCCGGGGAAGGCCATCAGCTCGGTCTGTCATATCATCCCTGCTGAGACATGTTCCAGCACTTCATGTGTTTGCACCATGGCTGATGAGGTCGAGATGCTGATGGTTTGCTCTTGCTTTCTTTTCCAACGTGATATTAATTCCTTAGCAGGCGATGCCGCTGTGTGAAGCAGTAACTGTAAGAAATCGTAAGAACCAATGTAATTTGGACAACTTTGTGGGAATTCCTGGCCCTTTTCTCTCCTAGGAAAACGGGATGTGATCAGAAGTGCATTGTGACCGTTGTCCATCCAATGGGACAGAAACCGCATCCTCCTTCCTTGGTAGTTGAGCTGTTCAGGCAGTGTCTGTACTACATGTTAAATCATTAAAAATCTGTGTTCCAAAGTACTGCCTGTTCTCATGTCTTTCTATGAACTACAAGGCAACTGCGCCAAAGTGTAATTTTGAAGAATGCAGTGGAGCAGAGAAGGACTTGAATATGTCTAAGAAAGGCAAGCAGGTAGAGGCAAACAGAAAATTTGTTTCATTTTAATCTAAGACAGGAGCATCTATCAATGATTAACAGAAAGATCAGGCCCTTTGCAAAAGTGGATGGAGCAGGGGAAGGAATGCAAATGATTGCTTCATGTTGGGAAGGTATGATGAGAAATGTCAAAATCTGTGCTTCCTGATAATGCTTCTGTGGGGTTTCAGTGATGTCCATCCCTCCTGCAAGAAGCCTGGTGATTCTGTGGGAGTCTGACACCTCCTTTTTATTTGTCAGCCGAGAGACTGGGCTGCTTGATGTGTGTTTGGCAGCAGATTTAATGAGAGCACCTGATGGAGCAAGTAGCTCTGCTTATCTGCACTGAGGTCAGCGCTGGGGATAATTGGATGGGTTCTGTACTCCCTGATTTCTGTAGTTTACAAGAACATTAATGCTGGTGAAAAATGGTAGCAGCTGACATGCAGTGAGGATCAGGTACAGAATTTAGCTGTACCAATTTGGAAGGTTCTGTCTGCCAGCTTTACTGAATTTTAACTTGAACCACTGGCCTTGAAGGAACCCACTGCTGCTTCACCAGGGTGGTACTAGGTAAAAACTGGGTAAAACTGGGTAAAAATCCTTCCTGTCGTGGGCTGGAGTGCTGCAATGGCAAATGCAGACCTCTGACTGGAGGGCACCACGGAACAGTTGATGGGTTGGATTTGTGTTTTCTGCATTTTCAGAGTCTCCCTCGCTGCAGTGGCAATTCTTTATCTCCAGGCTCTGATTGCTTGGAGAACTTTCTAACAAACTATACTGGGAGTCAGATTCTGAATACAAGGCACTAAAGCACAGCAAATCCTAAACATGAGTCTTTGTTCTGATACTCTTTTAAAAAGCAAATGCCTTCTTTATTTCCCTCATCATTTAGCTGGACAGGTTTGAGCTGTAGGATTTGTCCTGTCTTGTGCTAGTCACTGAACTGCAAACACAGTTGATCCTTTTACCTAGCACCATAATGTGATATTTGTTCTTCAGTTCCATTCTAGTCAAGGAGGGGTGGGGGAGGAGGGGAAAAGGAATTTTCTAACTCAGCAAGTTCCACAAAAGATGGAGTTCAGCAAATTATCAGTGCTTTAATAACAGCCCTCTGCATTTCTTTGCAACCCGAGGCAAACAACTAACTATATGCAGAGGGGAGAAAGTGCCAGCTTCAAAACCTGCAGGGAATGATGGGAAAGTACTTAGTTCTTCATTTTTGATCCGTGTCTAATTAAACAGACAGCTCTATCTAATATTTTTGGTCAATTAAGGTCTGACTTGTAGCAACGTGCACATTGTCTGCATGAGGTTTCCCGTTTTGAGGCAGTCGCACGGCCACAGGTTTTTCTCAGAAATCCTGTGTTTGGTGGATCAGAAGCATCTGTCTTCAGCAAGAATTCTCAGGATGCCTTCAGACTGAAGTGTGTTTCTTGCTGTGGTCTGCTGTTTCGCCTGTGGTAAAACAACAGAAAGCTGCAGAGTAGAGAAAATGAAGAAATTAATTCTGGCTGAAATCTCGCCTCCTAGAAGCTTTTCTATTATGTATTTCAATTAAGGAGATAGAAGACCACAAGCTATAGTTGCAAATGGAATGGGAGGCAGTGTTAGGTTTTCCATGGATGAGATGACAATCTGTTTCTGCTGGTAATAGTTGAAATGAACACCAGCACCTGATTTCTTGCCAATGCAATAGAAGCTTCCAATAAAACCCAGTTCTCATTTATCCTGTGTGTATTCCAGCTCTCTGCATGCACCTACAGAGTAGGGCACTCCCATAGGAATCAAGGTGAATGGGAATCCCATATCCATTGCCTGGATTTTGTTCCTGTCCTGCCCAAAATCTGTTTAGGTTTTAAACTCCTCAGAGCAAAAAGACAGCACAACGTTTGTAATTCCTGCAATTTATGACTGTGGCCTCACCTGGAGCCTTTAATGTGGCTATTGATATGAATAGTGCCTGTCTTACACAGATACGAAACATCATAATTTGAAGAAGTGGGGTAAGGTTGGATATAAGTCACAGGTGTGACATGTTTGTTTAAACACTGAAAAAAAGTGGTGTTATTGACATTATCATATGCATAAAATGCATCCCTCAGGTGTGTCAGATGACACACTCTGTGCTGTATCCACGTCTTCAAACAGAATAATGTAGATTAGCTGCAAACTGCAGTTACAGACCTGCTTGGTAATAAAAGCTGCGCTGTCTGAGGAAATAAACATGTTCATACTTGGATGAGCAGGGTCCTAATTTATCTGGATCACCGGTGCCTTAAAAAGACACATTCAATTAAAAAATTCCAATCCTCTGTAGTAGCGAGTGCATGTGAAAGTATGAGTAAGCAAATGTAAAATACCTCTGCTAATGCCGTTTTGTCTGCTCAACTACAGGCTCACCTCTGGTAGCTTTTGAGCCGGTGTAGCAGCCAGGAGCTGCCAGCAGAGGTTACCACAGCCTTTGGATAAAGGCTGCTCCCTCTGCATGGAGCTGAGCTGGCACATGGCCCCTGGAGCTGGATTCCCTTCGGGAAAGGCAGCGAACCTACGAGGACAGGACACTGTACAGAGTCATTGCGTTGCTGCAGGAAAAAGCAGGGAGCGAGTGTCTGGAATTCCTCCTGCACCTTTGGCCTGGCTACCTAAAATAACCTACAAAATGAACTCATCTGTGAGGACTGCCTGGGTTTTAAACCTCTTGGGTGATCCTGCGTGCTAATGTGGAAAAAGAGACATGACAGTGGGGTAGTCTCATGGATAACGGAATAATAATAATAATAATAATAATAATAATAATAATAATAATAATAATATAACAACAACGGCAACAACAACAACTCGGCCCAAGTGAGGCCACATCCGGAGTATTGTGTTCAGTTCTGGTCTCCACAGTTCAAGAAAGACAAGGAGCTGCTAGAAAGGGTCCAGAGGAGGCCATAAAGATTAAGAGGTGTCTGGAGCATCTCCCTTATGAGAAGACACTGAAGGAGCTGGGCCTGTTTAGTCTACAGAAGGCTGAGAGGGGATCTCATTAATGCATCTAAATGTCTCCAAGGGATGTCAGAGGCTGGTGCCAAACTCTTTTCTGTGGTGCCCAGTTACAGTAAAAGGAGCAATGGCCATAAAATAAAATACAAGATGTTCCACCTCAACATGAGGAAGGACTTTTTCCATGGAAAGTGTCAGAGCACTGGAACAGCTGCCCAGGGAGGGCCTGGAGTCTCTGGAGACATTCCAAACCCACCTGGACACCTTCCTGTGTCACCTGCTCCTGGGTCATCTCCTCCCAACCCCAGCTATTCAGTGATTCTGTGAACAACAGCAACAATAATAGTAATAATAATTATTACAATATCCCTGACCCTCACAGTAGGGGTAGGAATTGGATAGATTTGCCCAGCAGCTGCTGTGTGGGCTGCGATGGTGGCTCTCCTCACCCCTGACAGGGCACTGTGGTGCTCCCTGAGGGTCCCTGAGGATCTTCCCGCCCTTTTTCCCCTCACGCACCCCTGGCTCCGTTTCCCGCCCTTTTTCCCCTCACGCACCCCTGGCTCCGTTTCCCGCCCTTTTTCCCCTCACGCAGCCCTGGTCGAACCCGTTTCCTGCCTTTTTTCCCCTCATGCACCCCTGTCCCTCATTTCCTGCCTTCTTCTCCTCACACATCCCTGGTCTGTTTCCCGACTTTTTCCCCTCAGGTATCGCTGGCCCCTGTTTGCTGCACTTATCCCCTCATGCTTCCTCAGCTCCTCTTTCCTGCCTTTTATCCCTTCCCGCATCCTCAGCCCTGTTTCCTGCTTTTTTTCCCCTCATGCACCCCCAGCTCCTGTTTCCTGCCTTTTTTCCCCTCACACATTCCTGGTTGAAGCCCTTTCCTACCTTTTTTCCCCTCATGCAACCCTGGCTCCTGTTTCCCGCCTTTTTTTCCCCCTCATGTATCGCTGGCTCCCATTTGCTTCTTCTTATCCCCTCATGCTTCCTCAGCTCCCATTTCCTGCCATTTTTCCCCTCACGCACCCCCTGTAGATTCCGTTTCCCACCTTTTTTCCCCTCACGCACCCCTGGCCCCCATTTCCCGCCTTTTTCCCCTCACACATCCCCGGGTCCGTTTTCTGCCTTTTTCCCCTCACGCACGCACAGCCCCCTGACCCGCCTGGCGTGGGGCTGCGGCGAAGAACCCATCGTGGGACAAAGCTGGCGGACAGGACGGGGTGTGTCACCCTCAAAGCAGTGTCCTGTGGCTCACAGACTTCCATGACTGTGCTCGGACAGCGACCAGGGACCACGACGACGAGGGAGTGCTGAGGTAAGGCTGAGGGAGGTGGGCGGCCATGTCACACTGAGGTGCTGCTTTGTCCATGTCCCAGCTGCAGCTTTCCTTACACTTCCCCTCACTGCCCACAGCCCAACAAGCTCACTGAGGGTTCATGTTTGGTTAAAAGGCCATATTTTAATGTGTATTTAAGTGTTAACCTCTGTGTGGTGCTCAGGCTCAGCCCCTCAGCCTGATTTTACTTTTTCCAGCCCCTCAATGATGTGAATTTGCTTTGAAACCTCCTGCCACCCCTAAACCTGCTTTAATTTTTCTGCTCTCAGATCACTGAATGCCTTAGTTTCTCTTTTTCTTTTCTGCTTTCCTCAGGCCGGCCCCTCTGTCTATTCGCCCTTCCCCTGCTTTGCCTTGGCTCTGTCTCAGCTGTAGTTACTGAAGGCTGAAACAGGATAGTGGCAATTCTCCCTCCTAGAGATAATGTTGCTTTTTAAAGAAAAGCACTCCTCCCTGCTTTGATAAAAGAGGGCATCTCTCCTTTTTTCTCCCCCACCTCAATTTCTCTTCACGCCCACATGAATCTGGTGCTACCTGTGGCTTTCCACTGTCTCGGTCCACCTTTACTTTGTATATTTATGCATAATTTCATACTGTCATGGTTGCAATCTGTGTTAAAGGCACACCCATCCAAAGTTTCAGGAGAGAAAACTTGTGTTTCTCCACACCCGTGCCATTCACTGGGCTGGGAATCAGAGTATGAGTTTTTGCATTTGTGTTGCATTTGTCCCTAAAAACTCAGCTCTTGGGCCTGGATCCCACTGAGCAAAAGCATCTCAAATATATGGGTTTTGCTTTGATAAACATACATACTTTTTCAACCACAGGAGTTCTAAATCTAGTTGAAAGTTACTGAAAACCCCTGTGTTGCTAAAGAAAGCATTTGTCCTCATTCCAATATCCCAGCCTGCTGCCAGCAGCAGATGAGGCTTGCTTGCAGGAGATAAATGATTTATGGAAAGGTGTACATGCTATCTGATCTGAATCTTTGCTGTGATAAGTTTATATTTAGAACTTTTTATAATACCAAAATAGCACCAGCATCAGTTAAGCTTTTTTTCTTTAGTAGGTACCTAAAATTTTCTTGTTATCTCTAAATGAACCCAGGTAAATTGTGCTCATGAACCTTCATCTGGATGCGTGGAAACCCACCCCTATGCTGAAAAGTAATTGTAATATATTTATATATATATGTATAAACAATGTTCTCCTGCTTTGCTTAATGATGTCTGGGAGGGCTAGTTCTCAGTGCTCAACATGCTTTTTTCCTGTCCTGCTATTTTTAAAATTCTCCCTGAATCTTGTATATTCCTGCATTTAAAAGCTCAGCAGTTGGAAGTGAAATGATTTGCTGGTGATACATGAACCCAAAGAGCAATGTTGAGAGTTCTAACGTTAAATACTCAGCAATTGCAGGCCAGGTCCACTCCTAAACCCATGTTAAATTTAAAAATAAGTGCAAATGTGCTTGTGGACCAATGAAGTTTCAAAGTTCTGAGTTCCTCTTTACAGTTGGAGAGGTTGAATTTTTCTGTCTTGTGTAAAAGCTACATAACCATCTTACTCCAGCAGCTGCAAAAAAACCCCACAAATGTTCTCGGACCCACGAAAACATTGTGGGGGTTGGCGACTGACAGCAACTGCAGGACGAGTGAAATAAAAATCAAACTACAGCCTCCGGTGTCTGTGTTGTTTCTGATTATGAAATGGAAATGTTTTCATGTTTGGGGGTGGTTTTGGTACACAACTCATACTCAGCTACAGGGGATGCATTAAGAAGCTGTAATTTTTATAAAGTTGGTTTCTCAGATCCCGAGTCCTGCACCTTAACAGTGGTGCAGTTGGGGGTGGGTGGAACTCCTTGGGAATTTATTAAGTGCTGCAAGCTGGGTAAAGCCGGAGAGCTTTGGACCTCGTCAGGATTCTCCCTGGCTCCCTGCCAGCTGGCTCGCAGGTAAGTTCTGTGCGAAGAGCTGATAAATTCTGTCCTCAAACCCAGAGTTTGCCGCTGAAATGCTGCGAGGGAGCGGGCTATTAAAACAAATTAAGCTATCTATTTGTGAACATTTTGTGATGTTACACTGTATGCACTTGTCACAGCGCTGCCACATGAAGGTTAGAGGGAGAAGGTGACTAGCTGGCAGTCACTTAATCAAAGGGAGCTGTTGATGTCTCAGGTAGCCCAGGCAGGGCGAGGCTTGCATGCTCCGTTGCTTTTAACAGCCAGATAATGAATATGCTTTCCAGAATTCGTGTTTCTCATAGGGGAAGCAGCAGCTGCCTGTGATCTGTGTCGCTGTCAAAGGAAAGTGAGATGTAGTTAATTCAGGGCTACACAACAAAGACATATTGATCAGGGCTCTTCTGGCTCTGCTTGGGTTTCTGCAATAACAATGGCTAGGACAATGCAGCAAGCCAGGATGGCAGACCCAAATCTGCTTTGTCTTACCCCAAAAAGCGTGAGTTCTTTCCACCGAGATCTGCCGCTGGGCATCAGCAGGTTCAGAGCGATTCTGCTCCGGAGGGTCAGTGAGACACTGAAATCAAGTGAAAAGGGCACGTCCTGTTCACCTCATTATAAATGCGCTTCGTTTGTAGCTGTAAGTTAAATTCGCGGATCCAGTCCAAGCAGCTTGCAGTGCATAAGTCCCACATGGTTTAAAAGAACCCAGGCCTGTGTTTGTGGTATCTGGATAAAGTCATACAGAGCTGCTTACAGAGGTACTGAATGTTGCAAGAATTATATAGAGTGAATGTATACATTATGTTTCCTCTGTTCCTGCCCTACTAGTAGCACTTGGATGTGGATGATTATGTGCTATATATTTACTAGACTATCCCAGTGTATTTTTTTATTGCAAAGCTACAAATCCTCGTGTACTGGTTTTGTAATTTAAAAAATGTAATTACTATTTTTATTTCTGCAGAGTTACCCAACTCATTGTGTGTCTTCCCACTTTTTCTTCCTGTTAGTTTCCCCTAATAGCTGCGTCTGCTTTTTCTTTTGTTCATGTGTTGTGCAGAAGAAAAATGGGCACTAACAGGTTTGCTAATTACTGTAAAAATCTTCCCAGCCTGGTTCAGTTCAGATCATTCTATTAGCTCAAGTAATGGAGTGCAGTGGCACGATGGTGCTCTCACTTTTCATTGTCTGAGACCTTTCTGGTGCAATATATTACCGGGATTGTATTCGGGGGCTGTCACAACAGCTTTTGATTTCCCACACCTGCTGGTTTGTTTTATCCCAACATTCCTTTTTTTACTACTACTTAATTCTCCTTATCCTTCCTAAATGACTTTTAAGGGCACAGGACTGTTTGCCCCCTGCTTCCTCAGTTTTCCCTGGGAACCAGTAAGGCTGAGGATTGTTGTGCTCCGTCCCTTGCAGGCGGACCTGTGCCCAGTGTCAGGCTGTTCCCATCACTGCCACAGCTCCTGGCAGTTTTCAGCTGTTCTATTTTACCCGAAGGCCTGGGCTTTACCCTCACGGCATCATTTTGCTCCTGACACCCATTTTTCCTTGCCTATCAGCATTGTCAATGTCATCTTCCTCAGCTGTATTTACGGCAGCAGACTTTTGTCTCATCACTCTGATTATATTAGCTCCAGTGATTGTACTTTCACCTCGTTACTGAAATAAAGTTAACATTAATGAGAGTCATGCAGCTAAACCTCTGCTCACCTCTCTGGAAATTTATTCTAATGATGAAAAGGAGATGCATGTGGATCTATTTAAAAGCAAGCCAGCTTTTTTCCCTACCCCCACCTAGCTACCTACCAAATTCAGTGTTAAAAAAAGTCTTTTGTTATTAAGAGCTGATGATGCAAAAGAAGCCAAATACATTATACAACATTAACAAGGACAAATGTGATTGGCTGAACACTGATTTACGTGCTGGTCTGCTACAGAGTTCCTGTATGACCCAAATTTCTTTGTTCCTGCTGCTTCAGGAAAGGGTTTTCTCATCTCTGACTCTCACAGTAAATTAGCCATAAAGCACTTGGAGGTCCTAAGGGGTGTGCTAGGAAAGTTCAAGATATTATCAAGGGGAACAGAAATTGCACTTCTAAACAAGATGAAGCATTGAGAGGTAGAAATTGTTTATCAAAGACACAGCAAGGCTTTGAGCTGAAAGAAGAAATAGAAGTTAGATAAGCAAAGTTCATGGGATAAATGTACATGCTGCATGTGCTGAGCAAAGGCGCTTATGAGACCTTTCACTGATCAGAATTTGGATTTACAGTAAGAGCAGCTCTTTTGCCCCTGGGGAGGCCATATGAGTAGAAAGAGTTTGTTTGTGATTTCCTTTGTTTGCTTGTTAGTTAAGGTTAGAGAATAAGAATTCACTTTTTATTAAATCTTGCAAGCAGCTACTGTGACGTCCTCTCTGAGGCCACTGCCTGCTCCAGGAACAGTGGTTACCTGGAAGGAGAATAATACTGAGTGAAAGGAAGGCAGCCTTGGAGTCAACCTAATTGTTTGATGTTTTCCTTAAATTTTACCTCTTCATGTATGAAACTGGGCTGAACCTGGTGTGGTCGAAGAGGTGCAATATTATTCTCGCTAAACATTTGGACATCTTTAGAAAAAGATAAAAGCAGGATGTTCACTCTACAGAATATTGTGAGCAAACAAACCTTTGTGTTCAAAAATACAAAGTTATGTCTTACTATAAAATACCACTGGCCTGTACAGTGAGTGTAATATTTTAAGCACTAAGTGTTCTAAAATGCTGCCTTAGGCTTTCAAGGAAAAAAAGTAATTCAAGAATTGCCAAAGCATGGTTGACTCAGAAAAGGGAGTGAAATATTACTGTACTGATAATCACACTTTGACCTATTTTGGATTCTGGGCTGTAGAAATATTTTCTCTCTTGTGAAGGTTTGTGATTTTGACCATGGGGTTTACAAGGAAGAATATGTAGACTTGTCACCAAAAGAAAAGCTTTCTAAGAAGAAGGCTGTTTAAGTTAGCCTTTTCAAATGTCAAAATCCTAAACAAAATAGAGTAAGTTGGATAAAGGTAACCCTTTACAAAGGTTGATGAAATAACATTATCGCCCTTTGGCAGAGAGAGAAATTGAAACACAGTGTTTAGGAGACATTGGTCTTGTCAGACGGTGCAGCAGGACTGGGCTGGGGCGCAGCATCTGAAACTGCTCCCTGGATCACTGTCCTGCTCTGCCTTCGGGAGATTTCTGCTTCTCTTTCTGAGCTTGCCGTTGTGCCTGAAGACAGCACTGACTCACGTCTGGAGCCACGAACTGAGTGTGTCATGTTGAAATGTGCCTTATGAAATAATAATACGTATTATGTTTCGTTTGAGAGAATTTTACAAGACTATTCTAAAGCATGTTTTCTTACAGATACAGATTAAATTAATAAGGAACACAAATTAACTAATTTTCAGCTCATGTTTCATGATCATTCCCTTCAGCAGTCTTCAATCTTTTACAAAAATAGTCCATCAGTTGCAGGTATTTGCTTCCCAATTTGTTCTTTTACCTTTAAGTGCACATCTCTTCTTCTCCCACCTGCTTCCCAGCTTGGCTTTTCCTCATCTTGGTGCCCAGGAAATGCCAGTGTCTGGTTGAATGAGCTGCGCTATAAATCAAAGTGTCATCACTTAGCTGGTAGAAGTGATTTAATTAATGCGTCATGCCTTCCCCAGCGCCTGTCCCCACCTGACTGCTAATCAACCTTCAGCAGCAGGAGGAAAGCGCGGCCCTTCCTGCGACTGTGCAGGAGAGACTGAAGGAAAGACAGTTAATTGCAGCTGCCGACATCAGCCTTGTCACTTGTCTCTAATCCGGTGTCTGCTTCTTGAAATTCTGCTGTCCTGGTCCCTTACAAGCCATGCTCAACTCATTCACACAGAAATGATCCAGCATCATCGCAGGGATCATTTTCTGTCAGAAAATGTATCTGTCAGATGACATGTTTAAAAGCACCCTATTGTGCATGGCAGTACTGGAGCAACTTTTACAGCCTGAACGCTCTTTCAGCTGGAAGGAGCAGTTTGGGTGTGAACACTTCTGCACTTCCAAGGTGGTGCTGTGCAGTTAGCACCGCAGATTCTGAGCCAAAAAATTGTTGTGCCAGGATGGAATTACAGGGCAGATGTTGTTAGCAAGCGGTCCCCTTTGTCAGCTGCTGAATAAATACTTGATGATTTAATCTCAGGTAAATATGTACCAAAATGATAAGCTCTGTACAAGCCAGAGCACTTGTGCATTTCAGTTTGGTGCCTCCACCATTCAGGGCAGGATCTGTGCTAATGGGAATCTCAGATTCCATCTGCTGGGTAATATGGGCAGAAGAATTCAGGAAGTGTCTTATTTGTGACTATTCGTAGTTATACAGGCAACCAAGATAAATATGGGAAATAGCACTTGTGGGAAGCAGTGGTTTCTTTCTGGTAGCTGGAACAGAAAACTGAGAGTCAAGATTCCTGCTTTCTAGGCTTGACCACTCCCAAGTGACCAATGAGGAAGCCACTTGACTGGTTTTTATCTGGGTTTGCCCCAACTACAATGTTGTTGGAGAAGGATGTACTGTACTTAGGACAGGACACTGCTCTTGTTGTCCTGAGTTTTGCAGTTTTCAATGTTTCTCTTTGCTGTGGTACTTTCTCACGCATGCTGTTGTAAACATGGCCATGTTTTGCTAACTGTCCTTGTTGTTTTCATTCCATTCTCCTAGGCGGAGACATGGGATAGATTTATACTTTAACCAGTGTGATTGAGAGGTGGTAATTTCTACCTCCAATCCACAGTGATTTCTAAGAACATATAAATAAAGGTCAGAGGGTTCTGCCCTCTCTCTTTTGACTCTCTCTTTTAGCTCTCTCTCTTTTGGCTCCTCGACCTGGTGGGCTAAGTGTGTTTTCTTTGTGTCCATACAGTGCAACACTGCTCTCCCTTCAAAGAGCCGGTGCTATGGAAGCAGATGGGCCAGGGCCACCTTCTGTGGAGGGCAGGGAGGCTCATCAGTGAGATGGACAGCAGTGCACCCAGAGTGTTTTAAGGTCCACAGGCTGTTGGCAGAAGTGCAATAAGGATAATTTCAGCTGTAATAATGCAGGTGCTGGGGAGCCCCTCTCTGCTTGGGGAGCCTAAGATGGTGTCTCAGTGTGGGTTTTGGGGTCACCCTCAGAGGGCAGTGGGAGAAGGACTTGGCACCCTCTCAAGTGTGAGTTAAATCTGCCACAAGCTGTACAGGATGCATGAGTTGGGCCGCAATGGGTCACTTGTGATAGCCCACCAGCTTCTGATGGTGCCCCGTGGCCTGTGCCCAGCACACCCAGCCTTCAGTCCTCGCTGGGAGGGTCTCTCACAGCCAGCCAGATGCACTGGCCTGTCCCCAGCCTGTCCTGTGACACATGGCACAGATGGGCCAGCACCGGGCTCCGGGCAGTGGCACCAGGTCAGTCCCAGCTCTGTCCTGAGCTGTGCCAGTTGGGTGCCCTGAGCCGCAGCCTCAAGGCTGGGTGCTCTTGGTCTGGCCAGGGTAATTACCATCATGGCTAAGCAGCTGTTTCCTTTGTAAGTCCATAATTTTGAGGGTTCATTACATGGACATAAAAGTCCTCTCCAGGCAGAGATTTGGCAGACAAAGCCCAGCCAGGGAGCTGTTTCATCATTTGTTAGTTTGTTTATTTTTGCATCTGTTGGGCAATTCTTTGGGTATTTTGTACACAAGGCTGCAAAAGATACAGCTGCAGACATTTTCAATTGCTTACCATTAGGTTTTTCACAGATTTTTATTTTTCTATTGGTCACTTATGATTCAATTGAAGAAATAAATTTGTATTACTGTATTAAAAGAAATAACAGCATTTCCAGACACTTCACTGATTCCCTTGTTTCATATGTGCATTGTTTTACTTATTCCCACAAACTCTGCTGCTCTGATTGCTTATTGCTGGTTCTGTTGCTTTATACTGGAGTAGCAGACAAAGACAGTGTTGACTGCATAGCTTTGCTGCTATTTTTATTCTTTCCCCAGCTTTTTTTTGACAGAAGTGAAAATCTGGAGCCAAGCTGCTTAATTTTCTATCTTTTTGGCGATTTAAATTGAGAAGAACTTTTAAAGTAGTGATATTACTGTTATTTTATCACAATGCAACTTGTAATAGAGTTTGTGCCTATTGAGGAATTCTCTTTTAGGACATGCTGTTGAATATAACATCTTTAAATATGATGTCTGAAGGGAACTGCATCCTCAGGCTTTCTGAAATTCCTCAGCATCCCTTATTTCTGCTGTTCAAACCACACCTGAGCTAATTTAAAAGCAAGATACACTGATTCCCACAGCCACCAATGCCAAATAAAACTGCCTGCCTTTGTAGGATTTTGCTTAAGGCGCAAGAGTGACTAAGTGGTCTTGTTGTAAGGACTGTGCTACAGGTGGGTGAATGGAGCCATTCTTTAACAGATATTTGGATACTATTCATTAGTATTAAGCCAAATATTAGTTATTAGGGAATCCTGTAGCTGGCAAGATACTGAGTTTAAGTGCTACTCCTGTGGTTTTTCTCCTCTTTTTTCCTTCTTAAGAAGCCTCGACACTGCCTGATGATTTAAATCAGAGCTGTCATCTGGCCAGTTTTCATCTTGCATTGAAAACCTATTGCAATGAATTCCTCCAGAGAGGGGAGAGGAGCTGTGCCTGTGTTTTCATTTCACACTTGCGGTTCATTTTAGCACCCTGCCGGTGCTGTGACCGAGCAGGTCCCACACTGGGGAGGTGCAGATTGCACAGCAGGAATGTCACCTTTGGTGAGCACTGAGCTCAGGCAGTGTCTCGGGGAAGGGCTGTGCTCTCTGTCTGAGGGGCTGAGGAGGGCCACAGCCAGTGACTCCTGCAGCCAGCGTGCCAAGGAGAGCACAGCCCTGTGCCCTGTCAGACCCCTCAGCTGGGTCTGCTCCTCCTCTGCTCACACCTCAGCAAAATTGGCTGTTGCACAGGAGAGAAACGCTCGTGTTCTTAGAACAGACCGAAATTCCGTTCCTGCTCTCATGACAAATGCAGTGCTAGCCAGCCCCTTTGTAAGAACTTACTAATTCATTTGCTTTAAGTAAAAATGTCTTGCCAAAGGCTTTCTATCCATTTTCCCCCAGAAAAAATTGCTTTTTGATGAAATGAAAGAGTAACTTTTGATTTAAGAGTATTAATTTCTGACGGGGAAAAATGGTAGCCAGATGTTTGACAGAATCACAGAATATTCTGAGTTAAAAGGGACCAACAAGGATCATTAAATCCAACCCTTAAGCCAATGGCCCATACAGGGACCAAAGCCCTGTCCCTGGGGTCCTTAGCACCTTGCTCTAACCATCAGAGCTCATCTCCGGGTCGCCATTTCAATGTAATTAAACACCTAAACCTTGAAAATATTCCGTATTTTTTCCTTAAAATACTTGCGTGACACGAATCTCCTTAACTCACTATAAAACAAACATAAAAATAAGTCCCTTTCAATGAAAACAACTCAGATGACTGGATAATGTGCCGGAGGGTTGGACTGAGAGCCTGGTGAGAAAGCCACCTCTATGCGGGGAGTGGAGAGGAGGACTGTCATTTCTGAAGGTACCAGAAATGCAGGGGTTTTATTCTCTTCTGTGTTCCGCCTCTCATTCTCATTTTTGTGCGTGTATTAAGTGGCTCTTGCTGAGCTTGGTGTTGAGATGTGTCATTGTGATAAATCACCTTCTACTGGAGATTATATTTTTTCTTCAAATGAAGCTGCCAGCAAGACACATTTTAACAGTTGCAAGTGACTGCAACCTTTTCTCTTTCTTTCCTCAAAATATTATTCAATAAACTCTTACTAAATTCTGTTGAGGACCGTGTTTTCTAACAGGAGGGAAAAAACAACAGAGGTGGCAATTAACAACTGTCAGCACTAATCAAGGGTCTTTATACATGTACGAAAATCGGATTTTCTCCCATCTTGCTAATACTTGAGGAATCCCAGCCCGTGCAGCATTGTGCGATGAAGCTTTCCAGGATCCCCATGGAACAGGGAACCATGCAAAAGCTCAGAATTGCCTGGGATCAAATTTCAGACTCCTGGGGTGTCTGTAAAGAACAATCATCAGGTTTTTATCTAGCCAAGTGAATCCATGTTGTCAAATTTAGACATCAGATATCAAGGTCATACAATGTCTTCAGTAAATTCACTTACTTTTAACAAACAGTTGGGCCATTTTGCCATCCCTTCAGAACTTTGTTGTTATGCTGATGTCACTGTTCTTACCCCCTTAAAATATTCAGAATGAATATAGGCAATAGTGTATCATATTTGTAGCAAGAAAGGAGTAAAATGATTTCATAACAATAAAAATAATTTCTTGGACTTTGTTATTTTTGCAGAGCTAGCAACTGGGAGACAGGATATCTGCGAAATTGTCTTGAAAAGTCTTATCAGGGTCATCAAAAGATTACATTTGTTTTGGTTTTGTCAAATTGTTAATTGGTTTTGACATTTTTGAGGAAATAATTTTGACAGTCCAAGTCACAAATAATAAGTTGTACTCTCTTAAAGCCTTTTGGTGTGCTTGACAGTCACTTCAAAGGTTACAGTCTCATTCCTCAGGAAACAGCTGGCTGATTCCCAGCTGGAACCTCGAGGCTAATCAAAGAAACGGGAACGAGTTCTTCGTAGTTGTGTGAAGTAAAACATCTCCTCCCTCCCGAGGTGTCTGCGTTACTGCGGCGCGAGGTTAATCCCCGCTTGGCAGAATGAACGGTGACTCTGGGCAGGGTACGAGCTGTCCCCTCTGACCCCAGCGCGTCCCTCGCTCTCAGGTCTTCCCTGCTTTGCTTTCTTTGCTCTAAAATTGCTGAACTCACTTCCATTTTTGTTTTTTCTCCAGTTGTTACTTTCAAATGAATTCCACGTCATTTTGCCCTTGAAGTCCATTTATGTGAGTGAAAAATCGGTAATGTGATACATTCCTGTGTGCAAATCAATCCATTTCAGAGTTATCTTAGTACCTCATCCAATTCTTCCTCCTTTTTAAACTTTGCATTGCTGGTGGATACTCTCTGATTTTTTTTGGTGGGGTTTTGGTTTTTCTTCTCTTGAAACGGATCCGAGAAAACACCAACATTACAATAGACCCCAGAGATACTTCTTTTCTGCATATGACCCGGCCAGACTTCTCTTCTGTTTTTCAAGCTGAACCTCTCATATTTCAAAAATCAATTTTTTTAGAAAAGGATGGAAAAATAGGTTGAATTTTCAGAGCTAATTTCCAGGTGTTAAATGCCAAATTGCAAATGCCAGACACCTTGTTTTGTCAATATCCTCTGAAGGTCAGTCATATCCCAGACAAAAGGTGACTGCATGCCAGTGTCTTGGATAACTCCCGAGGCTGTTGTAGCAAAGATAACAGATAGGCACATTAAACAGACCCACCACGCCGAGGAGTGCAGCCTGGTCATGGAGGAGAGCCCCATTCCTCTGTGGTTACTTGATAAACACTTTTAATTATCAGCACTGTCATTTGCATAATGGAATTGTACAGCTGGCCACACGCAGTGCGTGGAGTTGCCACATGGTTTCCCAGTGCTCGGGCACAGGCAGAATTGCTGGAGAATGCTGGCTCGGGCACAAATGGAGCTGCCTGCTCGGGAGGAAGGGGTTAACTGGCCTGGACTGGGCTCTCCCTGGGCAGCCCTCGGGCAGCAATTTGCTGGCCTGGACCAAGAACCTCTTGCTGTTGGCTGCAGGAAGCTACTTTAGGGCAAACCATGTTTTTTTTCTTTGCCACGGTTCAGGCTGTAAGTCTGGGGAACAGCTTTTTGACAGAGATCCAAGAAACAAATGCAATGGTCAGCTGTGCTTTGATCTCCCGTGGATTTGGCTTTGGCTCCAGCTGGAGCGTGGCAGAGCCGAGCAGGGCCTGCATTTCAGCCTCTCCTGCGGCAGAGCTGAAATCAGAGCAGGCTGTGGGCAGAGATGGATGGCTGCCTCACCTTCAAGGCTCCAGCACAGCTGCGAGGATCAGCAGATGGCACAGTGCTGCCAGCCATGGCCCACAGACAATGGGAGCTGCTCCTCTTCCCACGCTGCTCCAGATGGGAGGCCTCTGAAGGGAAAATGGAATATGCTCCTTTTGCAGTGGTCTTTCCAGCTCTGCCTTCCCTGCACTTGGTCTGCTCTTCCCGTCTGGGAGACGCTTGCCCCCCGTGACACATGATTCGAGATGAGCGCAGCCAGCCTTAGTGTGTTGTTCTGTGATTCACTTTGACCTTATAACATAAACAACCCTACTCTTTAAGCTATCACCAATCTCAAACGTAGATTGAGATTTAATAAATGCCGTGATTTCTGACGCTTCATGGAGTTACAAGCAAAGCTTTTGGGCTACAGAGCCACAATCAGTGGATGACATTCAGAGAGAAGGAATGCATCCGGATTAATCTGCTCCATCTGGGGCAGCCAGAGCTTGGCTGCCAGTGCAGTGAGAGTAAACAGGATTGCATCTTTGAGAATGACACAGTATTTGGCATAAATAAGATTTAATTTCATCCCATTGCTGAGGCAGTTAATGCTGTCCATCACAAACAGTACCTTAGGTGCTGCTCCTGTGTGTGAGTGGGCAGTTATAGGGCACCCGTACATGGAGAAGCATTGGCAGCTTAGGGTGATGGAGCCTAAGAGAAACAAATTGATTTTTTGCTTATAAAAATTGACCTTTTACTTGGTCTCAGGAGTTTCCCAGTGGGAATCCTTTCCTTAGTGATGTGAGTAAAGGCAAGGGAAGTGCTGTGTGTCAGCTTGTGCCGACCTCTGCCACCAGCAGCCCCAGGGTGCTCGGTGACACACCTTGGGGATGCCCTGCTAGTGCTGTGCTAGACACAGAAAGAGTTGTCAGAGGATCTCCAGGTTCTGGCTGAGGGCTTACAGATAACAATCGTGAATTCTCAGGAAGGATTTGGGAAGCCAGTCAGCTCAACAGCAAATTCCCTTCCCAAAGAGCTGCTGTTATTTTCCAGATACAACATTTTTATAGGACTATCAGAGTATTTTACAGAAAGATTTTCCTCTCACACATGAAATATTAGGAATTGGTTTTGGTTTACATTCTTTCTCTGATTCCCAAGTGCTTACTAAACAAAACAAGCAGCAAAGGATGAATATTCTCATCAATCATCTTTTGTTTGTGTATGCTAGTCAAGACCTAGAAATCCTCTTTAGGAGGGAAAGGGGAAAAAGCTCTGGAGGTTTTTTTTAAATTTTAGTTCAAAAGCAGAGGTTTCCAATTTAAGCCCCAAACCCCATAAAGTAATTTTGTCACCTGGCTTCATGGAGATGGCCAGTTTGGAAGGTTGTCCCTTCCGTGGCCGTAGTTCTGGCTTGGCAGCGTGGGCTGAGCCCTGGAACGCCCAGTTCAGGGCTCTCTCACGTGTTTTGGAGGGAAGGTTCAGCAGCCCCGAGAGCTGTTTAGTGTTTTTATGTCACACAAGCAATTGCAAACATCCCATTTCTAACCACAGCCCTGGAGACTCTCTGAGGTAAGAATGCTACAGCTGACCACTCAATATATTATTCTCCACAGAAAATTTCCTGCTACTCCTCTCTTGCTAGATAAAACTTTTAGTATATCAGGGTTTTATTTTTCTTAAATGATTTCCAAGTTTAACCACCAGTATTTTTTTGTGAGCACGTCTTCAGGCGACCTCTTGGCGCCAAAACCTCAACAAATACTGAGAAGGACTCTATAATATGAATTTACACATTGTCTGGAATATCCACAGTTTTGACCCAAAACCACCGATACAATAGCATTCAGAACAGAAGGTTAATTGTGTGGTTTCATCACAAATTGCAGCATTAAGGAAAATAGTTGTTAAGAATGGCTGCACCTCGCAGTGAAACAAAAATAATAATTGAGTATTCCAGGGTTTGCTGTTGAGGCTGACATCCCAAATTTATTAATGATCTGGAAAAAATACACCATAAGCTTTCAAAATTTGTGGATAAAAGCTATGGAGCTTGTAATGTCCATGCAAAGATAAGTAAATCACTGGGACAATCATTATTACAGTAGATGAATTTTCATTTGGCTACGTGTCAAGTACTGTGTGCAGGCCAAAATGAGGCATTTTCTCTGTTACACGCTGGTGGACTTCAAGCTTCCCATCTTTTCTAAGGAAATATGGAGCAGTCTGTGTAAATATTGTTTAAAAAGCTGTCCCCCCAATGAGCAGAAGCTATAGCAGAACGGCTGGGACACCTTGGAACGTTGTACCTGGGCAGGGGGGAAAGAGAGCAGGTATACTGCCACATCAGATGTTTATTTTAACATTTGGTGACCTAAGGTTTCCCATAAGCCTGGGATTTGTTTCTTATTCAGCCCATGTATCACAGTACTAATGCTCTGCCTACTCTCTCTTGCACTGCCAGAGCTTTTGGCACCTGTGTAGCCATAAATGCCGCAGAAATTTAGGTTGCAAATGGGCAAAGGGATGTATCACAGCAAATGGAGGTTTGGCACGTGCATTTGTGGCCTTCAGTGCATAAAAAGCAGCTCTTTTCCGACCAGCACAGCACGGCTCTGCCTTGCTAGGTTAATTTCCCAGCCCAAGGTCTGTCCCTCAGTACGTTTTACGTTATGCCTTGGCCACTGGTCATCCCCTTTATAGGGCCGCAGCACCTCGCTGTCCCAGAGGCATAGGGCCATTCTGGAATTATATAGGAAACCAACCTTTCCCAGAAGCTGGGGAAAACCAGATTTCTTCCTGCTGAGATGACGATTCTGAGATTTCAGTTTTTTATAACACAGTAAAAAAAGGGTTTACATTGCTCAATTTGTCATCAGTTGCTCATCTACACTTGCTTTTCTCTTTCCCTTACATGCTGCAGAAACACTGGAATTTTAGCCTTTTAGGGATGTGAGAGTTGCATAAGAGACAACCCAAAATCAGTTAACACTTCATTAAATACAATCCAGCATCATACTAGAGTTTCCATAGACAGTTTGTGTAAATCTTCTGGGAACACAGAAGTGTCCTTTCATTTTTCTATAGTGTTATTCTTGGACTACTTTATCACAGATGATGAAATACATGTTCTAGAAATGTGTTTGTGTACCAATATCACAAACCACTGAGGCTTCATAACTAGTGATCTACTGCTTGTGAAAAAGTATTAAGCAAAGCTCTCAAAATTCAAAACACAAAGAAGTTTATGGCTTCCTCATTTCCTTTAGTTTGTGCACCCTGGTCTTTAGGCAGTATCTCAGGGAAGCGGCAGCAACAGTGCCCCAGCAGCTGTACCAATGTTGTAATTATGGAAAGGACTTAGGTCACCAAAAATCCATGATCTGTGCCATCTAGAGAAGCAAACTCTTGGAAATATTTCTAGACCTTGCTAGCATTTCTCAGTCTAATCAAAGAAGAGGAGAAATGCAAGTTTTCCTATCATTACTTTGCAAACCGTCTGTAATGTCCGAAAGGTCACAAAAGGAGCCCCTGAGAAGCGGTTGGCATGAGCCTAAAGATATTTTTATATCCATTGGGGAGTAGATGGTGGAAAGAAAAGTAAAGGGCATGGGTACTGCTGGATGTTATCTTCGCAAGATGAAATAATATTGAATAGAGGGGACACCAGAATGTCGGGAAGAGTCTGAAACAGAGCAGCCATCCTGAGTGCTGAACTGGCCTTGCAAAAAGCGTGGCTGCAGCAGTCCTGTAACTTCAGACTCACTGCTTGTTACAAACCCACACCTTAGCGCTCAGAAAGAATTCTTCAAACACTCAGTTTCAGAAATACTTATAAACCTGTGTGCAAGACACCAGTAAAACCTGCCAGGGTTGCCCAAGTGCAGCAGATGATATCCCTTTAAAGCTCTGAGGCAGCTAATGATGGCTTAACACAGTGTGTAACAGCCAGAGTGAGACATTCCTGAGGCGACGACTGCTCTAAAGTATATAACTCAAAACTATATAACTAAAAACTGAGCTGGCTTTGCATTGCCCACAATTTGACCATTGATTTGCAGAACCCAGAAACATAATATAAAATAGGATTAATTTTAATTTCAATTTCTGTAAATAGGCTAACTTTAGGAAAGTAATTGAGGAACTTGGCTTGAAATTTTATAGCTGCTTACAGCCAGCCAGATGTGGTTTAGGGATCTGCAGATCTGCAGCTATAGGTTCAGCTACAGACTTATTGATTTTGGGGAAGATCCCAGATGAATTCATAGCTGTAGGAGTTCCTGCTCAGGCCGTGCCTGATGGCAGAGGATCATCCCAAAGTTTCCTACCAGCTGGCAGCCTGAAGCAGCTCCTCTGTGAGCAGCCATCTGACAGCAGCCAGAAAGGAGGGCATGAGATCTGCTCTCATTATCAATTAGCACTCGGGATACTTGGGGCATGATTCCCTGCAAACAGCTGGAATGTCTCCTAGTTAAGGAGCCTTCCTAGAAATCCCTGTTCAGCCACTGTGGAAGAACTGATACTGCTGTGAGTGTGTTTATCACGAACCTGAGGCTCAGCTTCCTCAGCAATCTCCCCTCCCCTGTTCACCCAGCAGCAGACACATCGTTTCCCCGTAGGAATCTTACTCCACTTAATCCAGTGTCCTGGGTTATTTTGTGCTGCTCAACTTCAAGTGCTCTTAGCTTTACTGGACGTGTCTGTACCGTTTTAAGTGTCTGCTAAATTCCAAAAGCTGTTGTGCTGTGCCTGCTGCAAACGCTTGGATATGATCCAAGTCCTAGTCTGGCATTTAAAAGGGATTTTCCAGGATGTTACAATTCGCCCAGCACTGTAACTGTGCCAATCCAAAAGCTTTGCTGCCTTCAAAGATACACTCCTGCATGCAGCAAAACTGTGTTCCAAGGCACACAAAGCATTAAAAAGACCTGCTCAACCAGTGGCTTTGTCGGCATAGACATTGAGCTCTCCAGAACTGCTTTCTCTGAGCTGCTCTCAGGCTGTGTGAGCTGTTCAAAGTCCCAGTGCTGCTGTGAGAGCAGGAGTTCCTGTGACAAAGCACATCCTTGTGTCTGTTCCTGCATGCATGTGCCTGCTAGAGAATTCCACACGGAGGAGGAATGCCCATTTCCTTTTTCCCAGTAGGTCAGATCATCCCAACCCAAACATACAGATTCCCTCTACGCTCTTCCATGGAAGAGAGGGGCAAGAAAATGTGTGGGAGCAGCTCTTCGAGCAAAGCGTGGGTCTGTTTATTCTGAAAACGGACAAGTCTGTAGCAGCAGTGACATGACACTGTTAAAAACTAAATTACTAAATGTTTAAAGGACAGGGTGACTGGGAGATAACATATTTAGCAATAATTTAAGTAGTGCTGCCCTGGACTGAGTGCTCTACTGTGTCTAATATAAACTGAACTGTAATGAACAAATTGACCCTATCTCCGCATATAGTACAAAACTGTCACAAGTGAAGTAAAATATTTACTGCTGAAGAGCTAATGCAAAACAAGCAAGAATAATTCTTCAAAATGGCATTTATGATTTAAACCGTGCTGTTGAAGCCACCGAAAATTTAACTTTGTTCAAATGAAGTTGCCTTGTACTGATTCTCCAGATCCCAAAGCTGCCCTTTGTTATGAACCTATATTACAAGCTTTAAGCAAACACAAGTTACTGTGATCAAATCCAAGGCGAGTGGCTGAAATATAACTGTCTGATACTAAAAGGTCAGATAAAGATACTTGAAGGAATATGCCAGACTCAAATTTTCATGGGATGATTTGGGATGGGAGGGAGCTTAAAGCTCATCTTCTTGCCATGGGCAGGGACACCTTCCATTATCCCAGAGTGCTTCAAGCCTTGGACACTTCCAGGGATCCAGGGGCAGCCACAGCTTCTCTGGGCGCTCTGTGTCAGGGCCTCCCACCCTCCCAGGGAACAATTCCTGCCCAATATCCCATCCATCGCTGCCCTCTGGCAGCTTGAAGCCAATCCCCATTGTCCTGGCACTGCTTGCCCTTGCAGAGCCCCTCTGGAGGCTTTCTCTCTGCCCCAAGTGTGTCAAACGTGTTGAACACAGCACTCGGGGTGATGGCCAGGGGTGAGTTTTCCTGGGTGGCTGAGCCATTGCCTAGACTGAGGGCTCACATCCCGGGTTTTTCTGGAATGCTGGAGGGGGCTGCAGGGCCCGGAGCTCCTGCTCCGTTTGGGCGGCCCAGCCCTGGCTCGCAGGAGGCTGCAGCCCATCCCCAGCTCCTTCGCCCCGGCCTTGCTGGGTTTTACTGGTAAGCTACAAGTGTTCCACGTCCCACCAGCAGCAGCAGGGACAGCAGTGGTTTGCCAGGAGAGACGAGCCGGTTCTCTAGGATCTAATTAAAGTGCTGACAAGCTCAGACATAAGACACATAATAAATTAGTTATAGGGCCTGAGTAAGAAGGATGAACTCTGCCGCAAAGGCAATTAGACAGAATCTCAGCCTTGGGACCACTTCCACACGTTCTTGTGTGTTGGGAATTCACATATAAATTTTATGTGTCTTTAGCAAAACTGAGAAATTATTAACATAATATTAACATAAACAGGTATAAATTTTTAACTCCAAGTGAAATCTAGGAAGGTTGCTGCAAGAGCACCTGGTTTTGAGGGTTTTGTCATTCTTCTGGCTTCAGAAGTGAGTAAGAAAATGCTCTGAATCTGCCCCTATATAGAACAACTGGACTTTTAATTACCAAACTGATATTTAAACCACTCAGCAATCTGCTATTAAAAACCTACCAGACCTGGGTTTCACAAGATTGCTTCTTCAGAGGTGATAAACATGCTGGCTGTATTCAAGTGGCTTTCAAGCCTTGCAATCACCACAGGAGCTATTTTAAATGCTACATTTGCTAGTTTTCCATTTTACCATTTGCTCCATTTTAATTTTTTTCTGTGTTTTTCATTCCTTCTGGCCACATTCAGCTTGTATTTAGCATATCCGTTTGTTTATGTTGGAGGATAAATTTACTCATACAAGCCAGACAAATTACTGGATTTTTATATCTTCTGTTTTAAAATCCATTTCGTGGCAGGTGGAGAGGGCTGGGCAGGGTCCTAGAAGAGCTGCTGACCCTTAAAGAATAGTTATCATTTCTCGAGCAATAACTCGCCACTTGTCTTCTGAAAGGAATTGCCTACTGTGCTTCAAATAACGAGGGACATTGTTATATTTGCTTTCTTACAGGCTGCTGAACAGCTAAGATACCAAATAATTTATTTTTTTATTATTACACAAGGACTGGAGCTATTTTCCCTATTGGCTTGCACTGCAGTTCAGCTTGGTTATTAATGTTGAAGTAAAGAAGCTATGTAAATTTTAGACCTAAAGGAGCAAGAAGAGAAGATGTGTCAAGAATAGAAGTGTTTCATGTTCAGTAGTGTCACTGAAATGCACCAATGTCTGGGGGAAAGGAGGTGATGACGGAACTGCCATGCTCTGAACATTATCCATGGGCAGAATCTTAACCAGGGTCTGGGACAAGCGGCTATTGAAAATTAAATGTACCATTGGATCTTCAGTGTCAGAGCAGACGGGGCTGCAGCTTCTCAAATCTCAGCCACATCATTTACAGGCCAAGCAACAGTGCAGGTAGCAGAGGATTCAAGGTGGAGAAAGACAATATCAAACACAGAGCAGTTACTTGTAAACCTGAGCAGTGCACAATTTGACTGAGGAAAAACAATGATGTAATCAAAATTAAATGGAGTCCAGGACATTATTAGGATTAACATCTCCATTGATTAAATGAGTTGCTGACAGCAGCACCAGTGTTGCTGGGCTATCAGTCTTGTGCTCTTATTTGACATTTCAGAAGAAAATGATGGATGTCACCAAGATTTTTGCCTTTATTTGTATGATGTAAGAGATTCTGTTTGATGGATTCCAGATCCATCATATCCTTCTAGTTTAGTAGGATCCTGAGCACATAAAAATATTTACCTCTTATCTTAATTGGAGGCAAGTTTAATTTGTTTCTTCTACTGTGTTTCCAAAAGCAAGGGCTTGTCTACTTGTACTTTTAACTAAATTAACAAAAATCTATTTAGATTTATTCTGACAATTATTTCAATGCAAGCCTGCACGTACATATCTTCTTTGACAATAATATCTTAAAACCGACTTAATCCCAGTTAGTGTAGATGAGCTTTAATTGCCATCCTCCAGCTCTTTTGAATGCTCCATGTTTTCCCTGCATTCTGAAGGCAGTGCAGCTGGACACTTGGCTGCAGCTCACCCTTCAGGAAGTCATATTCTGCTCTGTGCCTGGCACAACCACGCTCCTTCTGGTGCCAAAGCGGAGGCAGCGCCGCTCGGCCGCGTCCTGGCACAGGCACAGATTGTCACCGACCTCTTGTGGAATCCAGTAATTGCCATGGAGCTGGGCCAGTCAGACAAGGGCACGCTCCATCCCCTTTGGCCCTGGCTCTTTTGAGCCGTTCTAAAACCTCTTGGAAAGAAAATGTTCAGCTGAAAATGAAGATAGGTATGGCTGCCTCTAATTTGGCCAGGCTTCCCACACTTCCAGTATGGCACGTGGCCCACGAGCCTTAACAATTAAGAGGAATTAGGATTTAGTGAAGTTGGTACTGACAGCCACAGCTCGGTTTGGGAGTGCCTGAGTATCCTTAGGGGAGTCTGCTGAAGGATACCTGCTTAACTCTGGGACGTGGTGACATCCTCACAGATGTCAGTGTGCTGCAGAAGGTCTCTGGGTAATGCTTCCTACTCGCTTTCCACAACAGATCAATGTCGCTTGTGTTCTGTGCTGCAGGATGATGAGAGCCTTGTCCTAATTGCTGCTGCTTTTCCTGGCTAGGGTGGAGGCTCTGGTCACAGGGTTCATGAGAGGTATGAAAATGGGTTTCTACATGAGCCAAGTCCTTAGATTGGCAGGTTTAAGTGAATGGAAATATCACCTCTCTAATGGAAGTAAGAGGTGTGCTAAACAGGCAGAAATTACAGCCTTGTGTACGTAAATTCCCCAAACATTAAGGCAGATTTGGAGTTAGATCCTGTGCTCCACTGACCACTCAAGCGCTGGGTCACTGCTTCTTCTCTCTTGTAGTATCATCCACATCCTTCTTACCTGTGCCTAATTCTCCTGCTCTTCCATTCCTGCCCATTAGAGCCCCATCTCTAAAATCCACCTTATCCCATCCATCGCTCTGGCAGAGACAGTCGGAGGAGTCAGGCCACCCTTCCCTCAGTCTCCCTTCTACCCGTTAAGTACCTGTCACAGAAATATTCCCTCTGAGGGGTGCCCTGTGAGGCTCCTGCAGCCTGCCAACCCTTTGGAAAAGCGGGATGTGCAGCAGCCAGGTGACACGTGCACAGTGCCCTTTGTTCCCGAGGCTGAGGAGGGGTGGTGTCATCTCTAATGCCTTGAACTGCTTTGCCTCGCTGAGGCCACAAGCTGCTCTTTTGTCCAGAGGCCTCAAAGGCCAGGCGGGAAGCAGAAATGTGTTTCCAAAGATAGGAACTTGGCATCACCAGAGGGCATTCCATGCCTCATGCCGGCCACAGCCAGGGTCAGTGGAGGGGCAGCCCAGCGGGGTCCCTCAGCTCTGTTCTGCTCCCTGGGCTTTGTCTGCATGGAGGTTTTCTATAGATAAAACTCATTGATAAGGGTGCAGATTTTCCTTATAAATTACTCATATTGTACCCAGTCTGCACTGTAAATGTTATTGTATTACAGGCTGTTTCTGTTTCTCTTCAGGAACAGCTGTGGGTGTAATTTTTCAGTGTTATACCAGTGGAAATAGATCTGTGTCCATGTACACATGTGTAGGAGGGCAGGAGTGTTACCATTTTAACTGGACTAAAATAAATAAAGCAATACAATATTTGGTCTGTACAAAGGATTACACGGAATGAAAGCAGCCGGGTCAGCGGGAGTTTTCTCCCCTGCATTTACTCAGTTTACTAAAACTGAAAAGAGTGGAATTTGTAATTCAAGGAGAACCCTTTCTGATTCCAGCTTTCAGTGAAAGCAGTCAGGACCACGCCGCTGCATCCTGAGCACAGAGGTCTCGAGCACTGTGGCAAAGAACACAGCAAAATGTTCGAAGTGGAACACTTAAAAAAAGCCCAACCAAAAATAGATACCAGTAATGCAGCAAGAGAGAAGGGGGAGGGTGAAGACAGCTTCATTTTACAAATGTCTTTGTTGAGACAGTAACTGGATACAGAAATCCAAGTCACAGTGGGATTCCCAGAGTGCACATCTGCCTCCCAGCCCTCCTGGTTCCCAGAGATGACATCTTTAGAAGGGTTTTATATGGTTCTGCCTGTGAGGGCAGATTTTAAGGTTCACTTTTGGGTGCCCTGAAGGAAATGAAATGTCTGTTTGCTGATATTGAGCAGACTGGGCTGCAATGTGCACCTATTTCCACACCTCATTGTTCTAAAAGAGAAATACTAAATTAACTTTTGCCACATAACTTTAGCAAAGCCTGCTCTACAAAGAACCAGTGTCCAGCTCTGGCTCCAGAGAGACAGGGGCCGCTGCCTGTGGTGGCAGCTACTCACTGAAAGAATTGCAAAATAGAGGATCTTCAGCAGAAATTCATGGAACACCCCACTTTATGTGTCCCAGAAAAGCCCAAGCAAAACCTACCCCTCAGCTGGTGTCAGATGGGAATCTGATTCTTGAGTAACCTGCCCGTGGAAAACCATTAATGCTGCTGTCCTGGGCTCTCCAGAATTGCTTTGCTGCAAATCCCCAAAAGCCCGTTTCTTTCATACCGTGTAACCCTACGTTATCATGCCAAGGTTTCTCTGAAGTACAAGTTTGCTTTTAAAAAAATTAGCCAAGCAGGAAGCCTTTTTCCCAATAGTTATATGTGGATATCTATGCCATATAAATTGCAGCAGGCAAAGGTTTTCACGTGAGGTTTTGCACAGGTTCAGTTCTCACATGAAGCCTCACCACAACCATACTGAATTATTTTAAAGTAGGAACAGAAAAAACCCAGATGAAAATAGAGGTCAAAGAGATACTAAAGAAGGGATCAATATCTTTCTGTTCTGTTTGATTTTGAATTCAAGGAAGAGCAGGCAATGCCCAGATTCAGAAAAATGAGTGTTGTGTTCTAACCCAGTGTTAAAGGTCCAAGGTCTAACACTGACTCTGGGAAAATTGAAACATGCAAAGGGGAGCAAAGTGCTCATGTTTTCTTTTCAAGTCAGTAGGATTTTCGTTCTTTCCATTCCTACTTATTACTCTGAAAGTCTCCTTGTCCACATCTGTAGCAGCAGCAAAGTTCTATGAAAAGCTTGGGGAACTCACAAGGATTATTAGACAAGGATGCTTCTGGAGCAGCACTGGCACTACACATTCTATCACACATCTGTGCCTGTCCCCAGGTGAACAGAAATATGTGTACACGTGAAACCGGAGGCACAGGTGTATCCTGCATTCAGAGGCATTTCCTCTTTAATGAGATAATTTTTTTAATCTTCTTACATGCTTTCCCACGTTATGGATATGGGAAATGTTAGGTAAAAATTTGGTGGTTCCTAAGCAGATTTCTTGGATATAAAGACAGCTAAGTCGTTTGCACAGGCCAGAGCTCAGGCACGCTCTGTATCTGTTTTGTGCCTGGATTGCACGTGTCAGTGCTGAGATTTCTTCCTTCTCTAACAATTGAATAGTTCAGGTGTATTCAGAGCCAGGATTTCCTGCAAGTTACCTCTGTAGCCCTGTGTGTGTCAATGGGGACATCACCACAACAAGGCCCTGGAAGGCATTTGAAACAAAGGCCGTGTGTAAATGACTGTATAAGCCACTACATCCCATTAGAACCAAAAACCCCAGAGTACGACATGTTCTGGTGGAGTGGCAAAGGTTCTGGAGAAGCTGAGTGCTTCCCTGCAGGGATGGTGGAAGGCCGTATCCAGGGAATGTGTAAGAACTGACAGAGCAGCAAGCAGTTTGGGACGATAAACACGTCCTGCTGTCCAGACACTTCACACCCGGGGCACCAGAAGGGTTAAAGACAGTTGTTCTCAGCAGTGTTTGGCCTGGCTGAGGATTAGAGCTTATTTTAGCTGTTCTTCCTAAACATAGCAAAGGTCACGAGGGACCAGGCTTTGTCGCTGAGTCTTATTGGCCTTGTTCCTTGTAGGGGTTTTGCAGGAGGACAGGATTGTCTCACTTACAAGGATAATAGATGACAAGCCCAGTGCTGATTAACCTCATTTTAATTGATAATTAATTTTAAACCCTATTTACTTTCCCTGGAACAGCTGAGACTTCAAGGGAATCACAACAGAGGTGAACAAGAACTGAAATCTCCCCCAAGGAAATGATACAGGCAGGAAGGAGAAAAGAGAAAGCTAGATGTGTGTGCAGATTGTCAGCTTGGATCTTCATTAAATTTATTGCTTCTGCTGATGGAGGCCTCTCACCTTGTGCTTGCTCTTGCACTTGATTCCTCGGCAAAGCCACCCCGGTCTTGTCATGCGGAGACATCTACACTCCAAAATCTGGGTCCTGCTAGCCAGTTATCCTTCTTTTTTCTTTATTAGAACTCCTTTTGCCTCATTTCTGAGCCTGGCAGCTTGGTACGGTGACCTGCTAGCCATTTGGGAGCATAATTTCCTTTTGTTCTTGAAGTATATGTGATGCTCCATAGTTTTTCAGTAGTGAAAGCTTGAGAATGTGTGTAAAAGGTCATTTTTATTCACAACCCAACTGTTTGCACATTCTAGACTTCATTCTGCAAATCAGAGCCTTTGGGGATTAACAGCTGCATTAAGTTTTCTAGCAGCACATTCCTGCAGGAGCTTTCCTTATCACAGCAAAAATCTGAAAGCCACAATGTCTGCAGTCTGCCCTTCACAGCACCGCCTGGAGAGGGCTCACAAATCATTCTACAAACATTAAGGAGTTAATTCTTTAAACACCTTTGAGATGCGTGTCATCCTTATGGCATAGGCTGATAAAATGGAAGTCTGAGTAATTTATTCAGGGTCACATAACATCTATGGCGGAGGCAGCAACTCCTCCTGGCGCTCAGAACTGCTCTGAACTTATTTCCAGGACAACGTTCCAACATGAGCCGCATCCTGAATTACATTTGATATCAAGATTGCAGCTCATCCCTCCGTAGCAGTTATGGCATTGCAGAATCTCTGCTCGGGGGAATCACCAACACCATTTACTTGCTTATGTTTGTAGCCTGTTCAGTACCTCCGTCCTCCATCGTAGAGCTGTTTAAAGTAATGCAGATAATTTCGTCTGGATTTACATAATCTCACTTGATGGGTATAATCAAGGTCTATTCTCACAGTAACATTCTGAGGTATTCACGCACCCTGAATATGAAATGCCACCTGTGACATCTCCCCTGCCTTTACGGAGCAGAGCACCTCTCTGCTGAGCAGAGAACTTCTCATTTGGGTGAAAACCACCACTTTTCTGAGTCCTGACCCGAGTTCCCAGAGTGACTGAGGGCTCACACCGAACAGTTCTAGATTATGTGTTTGAGCCCCAACTTCTTGAGTCCTTTGCATCTGTCACACCGCACAAAATGGGGATATTTTCCTGCTGTCAGCTCTTACAGTAAAGCTCAATGTTCGTTGATGGAGGACACTGGGATACATGCACAGGAGGAATGTGGAAATTCTATTAATGAGGGCAATTTAGTTTTAATAGCTGCTGTGTGAGCCTGGATCTGCTCAGGCAGAGACAAGTTATTAAAGGTGATAGTGCAATGATGATTAGAGCAAGCCCCTGGCTACAATCTTTCCTGCATTTAAAGTCATTTCAAGCATCAGGATCTCACTGTTACGACTGGCAGCACAGGTGGTTTACCTGCTTGCTTCCACACGTGTTGGATTTCCCCAAGCTACACCTTCCGTGGGGGATTTAATAACCTTTTCTTTCCTTCCTTTGCCCCCGTCCCTTTGCACTGGAAGGAGAAAGATATTTCCCCTTTGCTTTCTTCCTAAAGGCTGCGATGTATTTTTAGCTGCTCAGGATGTCTCCAAATAACACAGTGACTCTGAACTTGCATTGTCAGCCTTCCCTGTAAAGCCCCTCCTGGGAGGTTTATGGCTCGCTCTGCACAGCTCTGCTGATGCAGCGTGTAATGTTTATACCTGCAATCCAGCATTGGCTGAGCTGCAGCCCAGTGCTGGCAGCTCTTCCTTTCTCCCTCTGCCCCCTCGCTTCCCTTGCAACTCCCCTCTGCTGATACTGGATTGATAAAGTGCACACAGTGGTGGTTGCCTGTATAAAAGTTTAAAAAAAAGGGCATTACTCAATAGCCTGAAAAACTTGTGTGTGCTCTGCCCAGTGTGGATGAGATGGACTTGGGGGTCTATATTTCTTTTTCTGGATGATTTATAACACCTTCTTCCTCTGCACTGCTGTTTTCCAAGCCATTTAATGGATTTTGAGATTTACCAGATAAGAGGTTCATCTACAGTTTAGAAACTGTTTTTCTTTTAAACAGAACACAAAGGTTAGTTTCTTTTTTTTTTTTTTTGTGGGGTACTTAACAGATTTTTTCCCCAAAGTATCTCATGGCCTGTGATTGCCTCAGAACTGCTCATCGGAATTTTTACCAACCCACAAAACTACCTTGAAAAAGCACCTTTGAAACAGGGGCCTCCTCTAGATGGGAAAGTGAGGCTGATTCAACTGGAGCAGGATTCTAAAATAACTTACTTAGGCATTCACAATGCAGACAACTTTATTTCAATTTACGAGGGTCTTACTCATGCTCAGCTTTGGTTTACTGTGTATTCCCAGGCCATGTTAGCTGTACCAAAATAAACATATCTTACAGGCTTTTGCCAGCATTTGACTAAATGGGTTTGAAGTCACTCTTTACTTAAATCAGTGCAGCTGTGGTTGAAAATAAGGCCAAATGCATCCAGTTAATCATGAAGACAGTGCCAACAAAATGCACAAAAAAAGGCATCATGCACATTTTTCATGATTAATGTATCTGCGAGTTCTCACTTACGGGCACAGAGATGCAAGTGGAGTTGAGTCTCGAACGCCATGGAGTTAAGGATGTCCCCATTGTGTGCATTTGTATTTATTTTACGTCTCCCTGAAGTGAAGAGCTCTCCACATGTCACAGTTTGCCTTTGTTCAGACTAAGGAAATCACAGCTACCATGCAGCTATACTTTTGGGAGTCTTCCTCCCTTTTTCTTTCTGGGATAGAGTGTAGCATCTGAAAATCACGTTCTGCTGGCAGGTGTATCTTGTGGTGTTTGAGTGTGGATTTTCACTTGAAAACGCACTTCAGGACTGTATGAATCTCTGTCAGGGTCTCAAGAACCTCTTCTGACCACCCTGTGATCCACCCAGATCCCCTCTGGAAGAGTCTGACTCAGTGTAACTCCCCCCATCAGCGGAGTTCACTGTGTAGTTAAAAGCTGCTCCAAACTGAGCTAATTTTGTTCATTTATCCTTGAGGATTCTTGCTTAATTAAAATGGGCCTGAGGGAAGTATGACTATCTTAATTTATCTTTTACCAGAGAAAATGTTTGAAGGCCATGATTTTATGCAGATCCAGACTTACTTATATTAACAGAAGATACTTTTGGTTACCCAGCTCCTTTTTAGCCACTGTCAGGGACTCTTGCTGCTCCACTGAATTTACACAATAGCAGCAGAGGTACTGAATTGAAGAGGCATTACTGGAAACACTGCAAAGGGAAAAAGTAGTTAAGTGTATCTTTGTGATAGAACTCAATCAGACTTCTGGTTTTGTGCTTCCAAATCAATATAGATTAAATCAACATGCAAAGGAGGGTTTTGACCCTTATTCACTCATAGCAGCTCGTGCCTTATCTCTGACTTGGGCTTCCACACCACAGTCGGCCTCCAGCTCCTCAGGTTTCCATTTATTATTTATTGCAATAACTCAACTGAAATATGAATTTCATCTATGAATTCTTTAGTTCCTTGGCTCTAAATCCTGTTATTCAGCTGTCCCTAACTAGGATAGGTGGGTGAAAGGTTGCTGCTTCACAAGTGTGGCAAATGTCTACTACCTGCCGGTTTTCTTTTGCATTTTACCCCCTTGAAAGCAGAACTACCAACAGCCATGTGAGACTTGGCCACCAAACCCCATCACCCACTTGGGATCTAAGCTGGGCTCAGAATAACCTTCGCCCAAGAGAGAAAATATTATTGTGTGGTTTCTTCAATTAGAGTTTAGCATTGTGCTCTTTCCTCGTGGTGCTGGAGCAATTGTTCTTCGCTGAGGTTCCTTTGCAGTGTGCTCAGCGTTGTTTATCAGCTGCTGCATTCTAAATACGCGAAGGACAGACATATGGTTTTAGTTCAGAAATGCTTGTTAAAAGCTTCCTTCTAATCTAAGGTTAAATGGAGAGTTCAGGGTATGTGTGTCTTAGAACAAGCTCTAACAGCTGTGAAAATGAAATAACTACTTCTCCAACAGGCTTTTGGAGCAAAATTAGCTTTCCAAAGCACATAAATAAGCTGGTAGGTTGCTTTCTTATTTATCAGCCTCAGAATAATGAATTAGTGACTTATACCTCTGTGTTTGAACAGCGAGGCCTTGAAGAAGAAAGAACTTTTCTCTCCCCAAAATGTTACTTTCAGGTAGGAGAGCTGTCATAAAGCAACTTCTCTTTTGTTCACACTTTCAAACAATTACTTTTTTTTTTTTATTTGTCCCTATTCCATCTCTCAGTAATACGGCCTATTTATCTTGAGACGTATTTTAATTACAGTAAGATTTGTGTCTGATGCTGTGTCGCTTGCTCAGAGTCGACAAATTTGGAGAGAAGCTTGAAGGTGAATCACGTTGCAGGTCATCACTTTGAATTTGCCATCGGGGAATGAAGGGAATGTGCTGTCTAGGTAGAGCCTGTCTCAGGTACTCTGTGGGTGCTTCAGGAAGTGATGAAAACCTTTCCAAGCAGTGACTGCACAGCCAGGGATGTTTTGTTGTGAGGAGCCAGGGTATGGGCAAAATGTCAAAGGTGTGGCTTGCTCTGCCCTCCTTGCCTCCAAGCACTGAAGCTCCATTATGTGACTCAGGAGCTACGTGTGGTGCTGTTCACATCAAAGCTGCTCACAGAAACCACACAGCACCAACTCCAACTCCCTGTTCCTGCCAAACTCACTGCCAGCTTGTGTACGAGCCTATTCTGAAGTGAACCTTCTTTTTTTTGAGTTAGGAAGTGCTGTACAAGGATCCAGAAATTCTGGTCTAAAAACAAGAAGAAAAGATGCTGCCAAAGAGGGATCCTTTGAAACTCTGGCTTTGTAGCTGTAAGGGTAGAAATGTCAGCTGTAGGAATCTAAATCAAGTTTAATCCCATCCATGTGTCCAACAGACACACTCTGAGGTGCTGCATGGGGGACCAGCAGCTCTGCTCTTCCTTCCATCAGCCTTCAGTCAGTTAACCCAGCACAACCTGTGGCTCTCAAAGAAGTTAACACACTTATCTTCCGTGTGTGGGTGCAAAAAGCAAAATGTAGGCACATAGTGAGAGAAGCTGTGACCACCCCGCCCGTATTTTGAAACAACACGGACATGTTGGTCACTGCCAAGACTCGCTTCCTTCCCAGGACGTGGCTGTAACAAAATACAGAGTGAAAAACAACCCCCTCTTCCAGCACGGGTGCTGGTGGCACGGTACCACGCGGTGATCTGGATTCCATGGATTCCCTCTGTGCAGACCGGCTACCTTACACTAGAGGAAGGAATCCTTAAACTGATGGCAGCAATCACAAAACTGATTGATCTGGCAAGTTGCAGCCTCAGCAGAGACTGGCCACATCTCCACAAATCTCCCTCTTCTTTGATTTGCTCTTAGAAAAAATATTCAAAAGCATGAGTATTTCTGGAGAGCCATTCAAGAGGCCATCAGGGAATCAAGTTAAATAATGTTTTTATTGTGTTTTCTTCTGTAGTTTTATGAGTGTTTATGTGTGGGCTTGGCTAAGAGATGTGAGGTCAGATTATACACTCCAAGTACTGTAAATGCAAAGCTTTGTGCTGAAAACCACAAGTGACGCCAGATATTTCTCACCGTTTTTACAGACAATTTACTCACAATCCCACCTGCAGTGTTTTGAGAACTAAGTAGGCGAAGACATTGTTCTGAGCAGAACCTGAAAAAACAAAATGCTTATCTCGAATTTTACATTTCAGTCCCTGCCCTGACTCCACGCACCGTGAATAAGCCTGCAAAACCATATCATAGGTGCCACATTTTGGATTTGGGCTCCCAAGATACTTTTACACGGTAAGGACAAAGCCCATTAATCCAAAGACAGCACAGTGCTCCAACAAACCGGAGCTGAGCCGTAATCCTGAAGATTATAGTTTCAGGAGAAAGATTTAATGTCACCTCAGGGTGGTTGCTTTTTTTTTTCCTTGGTTCTGTTTTGTTTTCAGGCAAACTTCAAAGTGCCTCATTAGATGCCTTCAGAAGTCATGAAGATGAAATGAATAAGAAGCGATTCAGGCAAATTGTTGACTCTGGAGAAGGGTTTTAAAAAACAACAACACAAAAGCAAAACCCCTAGGGATAGCTGTAATTGCATATCTGAAGAGTATTCCAGCGCTGGTCTGCCAGCCCCACTTAGCTCAGGCACCTTTTCTTCATCCGGAGAAGGGCTGATCCTTTTTGTCCTGCCTTCTCAAACATCAGACTAAATTTCCCTTGACTGTCTAAATTTCCCTTGACTGTGTCATAGCGATTGAGCCTCACAGACTTCCTGTGGGGAATTCTTTACGCTACAGAGTAGATTTGCTGAGGAGAGAGATATTCAATATCTGTTTTCCAAAGTGTGTAGCAATCCAGACAATTTGATAGCTGTGGAGGAAAAAGGATTTTTAATGATTTTTTTTAAATTTATATTTGTTACTTTAACAGCGTTGGGATAGTGCGAGAGAAAGAAAAGGAACAGGACAGAGATGCTCAGTGATGGCTGGTTTCCATACTGTGAGGAGGTAAATCCTTAGGTCACGCTGAGCAGCGAGCACGGTCCTTGCGCTCCCGGCTTCGGTGTCTCGGGTGGAGCCCAGCCCAGCCCAGCCCCCTGGGCGCAGCCGTTCCTTTGTAGCCCGCAGCTCCCGCACGGGCTCCGCGGGCCGGCCCCGCCGGCGGGACAAGCGCGGGCAGCGCTCGCTGACTCAGCGGGGAAGGACTGCGAGCCCTGCCCGCTCCGGAGCACTGCAGGGCGGCGTTCCCGAGCCAGCCTCTGCGGGACACGGGTGTCTGCGGCACCTGGCAGCTGCTCCAGGGAACCCCGGCATGATGCTGAGCTCACCTGAGTTGGGATGGGAACTCCACCGTTGGGTGGGATGTGCTGCATGGCTCGGACTTTGCTCTCCCAGAGGAGTGAGCAGGGCTGTGCTGGACATGAGGGCAGAGGAGCTCCTTGTCTTGTCCGGGTCACACCGGCACCCACCTGCACTTCCCTGACCACCCTGTAACTGTGGTGAGAGTCGCCCCTTTTCTTTTACATCCCAAGTTTTTGAATCTATACAACACAAGCACAAGAAAAGTAGGGACGCTGAAAAAGTTGTTTTAATTGTGGGGTTTTTCCTTTTTTTTTCTCTTGGTGCAGAGCCTTTGTCATACATACGAGGACCATGTGAAACAACATTGGCTGAGGAAGTTCTGCACACCACACACATACACACAAGCTTTTCTAACTTCATTTTTTTTTTTTTTAGTAGAAAAGTAATCGTACTGCAGTCACAATGGTCCATGAGAATAAAAAAGGGCAGGGTTAGTAGGGAGAGGGTAACACCTTTTATTTTGCTGACTGATAGTGTCGCAAAGAGCCATTGGTGCTTTCAGGCTCGGAGCCCTGGTTGGGTCACTCCCACCCACAGCCCGTGCCTGTGGGTGAAGCTGGGAGTGCCACTACCAGCGACAGCCAGACGGTGCTGCTCTGGCCCTGGGATTATAGGGGAAAGTGCGGGAGAGAAACCAGTGGAAAACAGGCGCCAGGGAGAGAACGATTTGTTCCAAAACATTTGCTTTGTAACAGGGTCATCTATAAATTCTGGGATTTCCTGCTTGCTGAATGGCAGGCTTTCTCTTTGCAGGTTACAGGCTGGAATAATTTTATTACAGCTCACTGTAAGCTTCTTTCATTTCCAAGCTCAGATTTGCAGCTTTCGCACAGAAATTTCCCAGCTTTCTTGGGGTTTTAAGTTGTATCCTTCAGCGTCGCGCTCTAGAGCTGTGCTTTAATTTCCTTTGGGCTTTGGAAGTGGTGAGATCATGGTAGTTTTAGGGGAAAAGCATTAGACATATTAATGGGTTCTTTTCATGCTGATGTGTGTTTTCTCTGGACACTGGGAAAGTAAAGCTTAAATAAAGAAAACTGGAAAAAAAATAGTAACTTTAACTACAAGGAGCCTGATCCTGCAGCTTGCACTTCTTGCGAATTCATCGACTTGACTGGGAGTTGTCAGTGTTCAGGAAATGCCGGGTTTGGGCTACAGCTGCTCGGGATGTTACTTGGCTTTTTTAACCTTTTGTTTCAGAAAACACCCGGTAATGGTTGTCTTTGTCAAAAGTGCGGTTAGGAAACACGGCCAGGGTAGTCCCCCAGGTCAGACCCTTCTTGCTGAACCGAGAGAGAGCTGTCCCAGAGCATTGCCTGATAATGATGTCGGCTCGTGCTGGGAGAACTCACCTGTGCTGGCAGAGAGCTCGGTCAGGTCGCAGGTCTGAAACAGCCAGCGACAATTTTCCACATGAGCGCCCTGAGTACCTGGGTATCTTAGTTCCTTTCTGGTTCATGGAAAGAGTGAGAAACAATCAAAAAATGGATCCTTTGAGAGCTGATGATAAACGAGGAGAGGAGAGAAAGGTAATTGCATGCTTTGTGAGATAAGAGAAGGGTTCTGTGCTGCGGCAGGAGACGCTCCCTGGGATCTGCTCCCGGCGCCGAGGTCTTTGGCCAGAGCTTTGTCCGTGGCTGTGCTGCACAGGGCTGCACACAGCCGGGGAAAGAGTCCTGTCCGCCTGGGAGCCTTCTCTGATTACACTTATAATGAGAGAAGATTAATTTTTTGTAACTGGGGAGCAAATCTGCTAACTCAGCTTGAATTTTTATTAATGGGAGAAAGTTTAGAAGCTCTGAGTGCACGATTTTAAAGATGTCTGTTGTCGAACGTGCTGGGAGCATTTTGTCTTTATGCTGAGTTTAGCAAATGAGATTCTAGTCCTTGACTGACATTATTAGGCACTATTGTAACAATAATGAAAAGAAGATGATTAAAATCTGCCTACTAGTGGCAGGGGTTGATGTTACTATACAGCAATCGAAGGAAGATGGCATTCTGAGCTTCTTGCATTCTCCACTGATGGGAGCACAGCATTATCTGCATCTCTGTTGTAAGGTAAAATGGAATTTTCAGAAGAGATAAACTGGGTAATTGCTGTTTTTATTTTAACTGATGCAAAAGCTAACTTCTTTTCACATGGAGCCGATGCCTTCCATGGAAATTTTGTCTGTGTTAACTTTGGTGAAAGCCTCAGACTATTTTTGGCAGCAATTAAAAGCATTCAAGAGATGCCTGTCACTTCAGCTCACATATTTCCACGGGGTACTTTATTTGTGTTTTATGAAAGAAATAGAAAACACAGCAATATGGCTTCTGCTTAACTTGAACTATCTCGCATCTCGTGGCAGCAAGTGACAAGCAATTTTTCTTCATTGGAAGCTGTTCTTCCGGATATCACAGCATGGAGTTGCTGATAGGATTTTCACAAGAAAAATAATAACATCTAGCATCCCCCAACACCTGCTGTCCAGTGATCTTAGAGTGCTTTGGAGAAATATTTATTAGGATTCATGACTATGAAATTGGTAACATTTTATTGAACTGGGCTTACAAGAAAAGCTGATTGTTGTCTCTCTAATACTCAAAAGTGCCACTAATTCAAGATGTCAGCGTTTTTCAAGGCTTAATTTGAGGGAGCTGGGTCCTGATGTTCAGAGCAGATTGGCTCCCACTTTCTTCAGAAGGGGTTAATTGTGAAGAAATTGAGGAGTCGGGCCAACAGTTTCCCAGAATTAAGAACCAGCTGTGAAGGTGCTGCTGCAGAAAATTTGTCTAGTAACTGCTCAAAGGGACAACAGTATAGTAGTCAGGCTGAGAATAAAACGAAGAGCTATTTTATTTGCAGGATCCTCTTCTCATTCAAATATTTATGAAGCTTGTTGAATACTTCTCTGTGTGGATTCTGTGGGAGGAAGTATGAAATGTATGTGTGGTATCTCTGATAGAATTTAGCTCGCTGTGTGGGTATAATCTAAAAAAACATTAGAGCAAGGGTACAACTGTGTTGAGCTCATCTGATGTATGACATACCCAGCTTCTAAAAGTGGCTCTCCTGCAGCACCTAATACTTGGAGCTTTCACCAGAATTCTTCCCACCACTGCATTCTGAATTTCGCAGTCTGTAATGGAGTTATCTGCCAGCAGTGCCTAATTAATACAGCGTTGAGCCAGCTGGAAGCACAAGAGCAAATGGCTCTCCTGGCACACCACGGAGCGGCTTCTGAGCAGTGCCCACCACACCGCACACACCTCAGCTACCAGGGCAAGTCCTCCATGAGCAAAAGTCACTCCACAGTCACATTTGCAGCTTGACACCTCTGGGTTGTTTCCTGTTACGCACAGGTGGAAAAAGCAGGTGGAAGAAATACAGGGTGTATGAAAGCATCAGTGTTTGGAACTCTTCAGAGTGCTGGGCACCAAGGCTGCTGTTCAGGATGAGGGTGCAACTGTGTGGGCTCTGGGTGGCAACCAGGGGAGTTACCACAGGGAACAAGAATTTCTGATATGAGTAGAGAGGGGTTATTGGTGTAGCAGCTGATTTCCTCACAGTTCAGGGATTGTTTGTGGCTCTGCAACCTGGGGACTTTGTCTGGAATTCAGGACAGTTCTGTGGAGGAGAGTTGGATGCTGGGATTAGTTCTTTACCATCCTCATTCCTTGATGTTTGTGTTCATGGTGCTGAGCCTGCAGTGGCAAGGGCAGTAAGATTCTTCCGTGTCCCATTGCTGGGCTTTGTGTGACTCCAGAACTCCCCAGAGTCTGGCTGTTGTGAAAAGCTGTTTTGCTCCCGCAGGGAGCTGCTGCCAATGACACTTTGGGTGTATTGCAGCACCTCTGAAGTCCTGTGCCCAGATCAGACCCAGTTTCCCTAAACGCTGAACAAACAGGGAAAAAACCACCCCGACAGTTCCTATATTCAGCTTTTTCTGGTTCATCACATTGCTACTAGTCCAGACTACGGGAAGGATAAAAATCCCAGGAGGAAATGATTCATGTCTGAGCAGGGAAATTCTGTTCAGAATTACAACTGGATGCCAGAGTTTAGAATAAGGTTCCCTGCATGACAAGGCTGTGTGCCAGCTTTTATAAAACATATAAGTATAATTCATGCAGTATTTCTGTTAATCGTACTCTCTGCTTAAGATATCCATTAAAACCCATCATATTAATTTAATTGAAAAATTCTCTGGGAATTGTATTAGATATTTTCCCCATTAAATTAATATTACAGTCTTTAAATAGAATTTCTGGGCACCCATTGTTGTTCTCAGAATTATCATGCAAATTGATATCTGCTCTCTGCCTTTTTGGCTCTGACCACTATATCTTTCTCTTTTTTTTCCTCCTGTCTGCTCCCTCCTCCTCAGCCTATATTTAATTATCCTCTTCCTTTTGATTTCTGGGCTTGTTAACGTGATGCGTTCTGGGGCTTGTCGCAGGACATTCAGTGTTTGTCTGTCAGTTTGGGCCTCTCTGAATTAATCTGTTAATTAATTAAAGTATGGGACTGTGAAGTGAAATTCCCCAGGTGGCAGCCTGGCCTTATGGCGAGGGAAAGGGCAGCTCGTGTCTCAGTGGCTGGGAGAGGAGAAATGAGATTAAGGTTGTTCAGGACTGACCTTTCTGGGCCATTTCAGAGCCAAGGAGAGCTCTGGGCCCAGGGCTGCAGTGTTGGCTCTGCAGATCGATTGCCTGGATCCCAGGATGCTCCGAGGGTTTAGTGCATGCCCAGCATCTGTCACGTGGGGACCACGCTGTGGGCACTGCCTGCTCTGGTTTATAAGGAACGAAACGGAGCCTCTGTCCTTCTATCCCTTCACCCGGCTGATGGATGAGGGGGCTGTGCACTTCCTTGGGAATTGCTGCCCTTTCTGCATCCCAGAGCACCTTGATAAATGCTGCCATGCACCAGATGCCTCAGTGCAGGTCGTGTTCAGGACCAACAAAACCCTTGCAGTTCTTTACCTGAAGAANCCCCACTGCATTTTGCCTTCTCCCAGAATTTGTTGGAGCTTTTTCTGTGCAGGGTAACACTGTGTGAACCAGCAGCAGCGGGGTCGGAGCCCTTTAAGAAGCTGGGGCATTATCCAAGTAGCTGCTGAATCTGGGAGTTGTGACTCGCCTGTGCTGGAGTGCTGGGAACAGCTTGTGCTCCCAGGGAGAGGAACAGGTGCCACTGCACAACTGGGGACGGCCGGACACGGGCACAGGGAAACAGCAGCTTGATCAGCACTGACACCGTTCCACAGCCTGGCACAGGCCACGGGCTGCTGTGGGGGCTTGAGCTTATGAACTGTCCACCTGCCTGACACCTCCCTGGCCTTTCCTGACCCAACAGTGAGCTCAGGTTTCCCACTGGGGTTCAGGAGAGGAGACAGCCCTGGCTCCTCTCCTGTCACTCAGGCCCAGCCCAGAGCGAGCAGCGCAGAGCTCAGCACAGCCTCGGGCCCAGGAGTGGAGAATGCAAGGAGAGGGATTTCCTCTAATCAAGTAGCTCCAGGAGGCCGTTGTTGCGTTAGTGGGTCAATGTGTTTATCTTTCTGTTTTCTTTAGAAAGGCACAAGCCCTGGCGCCCGTGGTTATTTTTGCCTGACAGCTGTGCTTCCGGTGAGCAGCTGGGAGAGCTGCCCGGCTCAGCACAGCTCCGGCCTCAGCGCTCCCCAGGTGCACCCCAGCAGGACTTGGAGTGCAGGGGTGCCCTCTGCCCCCCACAGCCAGTGGAGAGAGATGCTCAGTCACATGGATAGAGGTGTTTGGAGTGACAGGAGTCCATCACTCAGAAGGGTGTGCCCACAAATAGGACAAACACACCATCTTTATGCCAAAACTGTGAATGTGGGGAAGTTGTTGCTGTCTGTGAAAGTGCTCAGTGATGTACAAAGTACCAGACACAAGGCTGGTGGTTTGAGAAATGGAGTAAGAATAGGAAGATTGTGGCACCAGCTCTGGGCAAGTGACCTCTGTTTGCCTCTTGGTTTCCTGCCCTTTGTCTCCATTGTATCGTTTCACTATAATTTTTGATATAAAGGTGGTCCCTCTACGTTTGATTGTATAGTGTCTAACAGCTTAAAACAGCTTGAGAAGAACTTTTCGGTACTACTATACTACAAGTATGTAACAAAAATAATGTAAAAATGAATCTGTTTCGTACATCACAGAGGGATTGCAGGAACAGCAAAATGCCAGTGAGGAGGAATGAAATGTCTGGTGTAACTTGAGTTCACTGAAAAAAACTCCCTAAAATTCCAGTTGCAGTGAGGTTGTTGGGGGCAGCAGGAAAGGAACTTTCCCTGTAAGTGTGAGAATTTGACTGTTTCACAGGGTGACAGTTTTATCATTTGCCTGAATAGGAGGAAAAGTTCCTTAACTAATATGATTTTCTGGCAGCATTTCTGTTTGGAATTGAGTCCTGTGGAAGCTCTCAAGTTTGTGGTGTGGTGGAGAAGAGCAAGAAATTCTCCCCTGGGAGCACAGAAGCCTTCCCTGAGCTGTGTAGCTGGGTTTGGGTGTTCTGGCTGTGGCAGAGGCAGGGAGTTCTTCCTATTCCGAACAGAACAGACCAGACCAGAGTTGTGACCTGGCACAGGAGGACTGTGGGGTGTCCGCACGCAAGCCCTGACTCTGGTGGGGATCTTCCCTTGTCCTGCCTCACAACCCGGCACAGCAGCCACAGCTGCCCAAGCCAATCCGCACTCAGCACCAGGTCTGGGAAGTGCTGTGTCCTCACTGGAACACGCCTGGTTCCACAGAGCCCACCTGGAGATGTTGCTCCACTGAGCCGCTTCTGCTCCTCACAGCCTCACACCTGGCCAGGCGGCGGGGGTGACACAGCCCTCCCTCAGAAAGCTGCAGCACAGCTCCACTCCCCCCACACCAGGCATCCAAGGCGGCCTTCCTTCTTCCAGGCTGCCTGGCTGCTGGAATCAGGATTTCATAGCAACAAGAGCTAATATTTGTTTACTTCTTTTCAAAATTGTAACTAAGGCATCTTTCTGAAGACAGGACTAGGAAAAAAAAGGGAAAAGAAAAAAGAGAAATGAGTTTGAGGCTTCAATATGACTCACTTCAGCCAGCTTCAGAATTTGCCTCCATGGACAGTAGTGACTCCTTACACACTTGATTGCTCCATTTCCTCCCTGCCCCCTCAGCAGACTTGTTATGCCAACTCATACAGAACTCGCAGCAGCGCAGGAAGCCTTTTGCTACGAAAGAAGGACTTGAGCCCTTCCACATGCTCTTGTGTCATTTGTGAAATTAGATGCACATGTAGCCTCAGTTCTGACTGTGCTGATCTGCTGAAAAACAGGTTCTTTAAAAGGAAAGCCACCTCCGTCCATCCATACGTGTGAGTGTGCTTGTGTGTGTTTAATATATATATGTGTGTATGCAGAGAGAGTGAGAGCACTTTGTCATGATTTGGGTTGACTCAGCGGGATTTGCAACCAATATTAGTTCTCACAGGGCTGCTGAGACAGAGATTTTAACGTATGAATAAACAACCAACATGATCTGCTCCACACAGACCTGCTGAGCCCTGTCCTGTGGACATATCAGGGGTGTTGTTACGAAGGGAGGTTTCAGAGTCTTCCCACTTCACCTCTCCAGTCCTCTGGTGTCACAGGCAGCTCCATGTCGTACCTCTGTTCACACAGGGAACACGGCCTGCTCTGAAAGCTAAATGCTGTCCTTTGCCCTTGTTTTGTGAGGGAGAATAAAGGGCCTCTTCTCTGCCCTCATGTGCACACAGGACTGACAAAACACTCGTAGGTGGCTTGTAAGATCCTAAAAAGTGTTATCGGTCCTACAGCGTTTCCCTGCCTGCCCTGCACCTTGATAAGATAACTGCTGTGAACAACAGCCATCCCTCTTCAAGGTCAGTCCTGTTTATTGAAGGAGTGGAAACCTGTTATTTAATCTGGGTTTTTCTCTTATGTGTAATAAATATCATGGCTTTTCTGCAGGTTATGCTAATGTTTTTGTTCTCACAGACCTTTAGATTAACCATTTAGATGTTGAATGCTTTAAAATAATTTTAACTATGTGAAGTGGTTAATCTGGCTATACTGAATATGTTCAACCACCTCCACAACTGAGACTAGCATTGAGAAAATCAGTCTGGTAGGTTTACTCACCATCCTCCACCTGAGTCTTCCAGGAATGACTCGTTTTGTGGGTGCTTTAGAGCACAGGCAGTGTAGGTACAAATCCCAAACCAGTCTGGCTGGGTTGAGCAGAAAGAGGTGGAGGGAAGCAGCTGACTGGTGTGTGAGAAAACAGCAAGCCTAAGTCAGCAACACACTCTGATGGGAGTATTCATGTTCCTTCTTTCCAGTTAACAGGAAGGTGTCAGAAATTTGGCTCCTAGTGAGGAGAGATGTCTTCCTTCCCCTGCCTTTCTCCCCTGTTAAGGGAGGAGAAACTTCCTTCACATCTTATGTTGTTTGTGTGTCTCTGTGCTTGTTGAAGTATCCCACAAATAGGACTGATTTCTAAAACCTACATTTACAGAAACTTGTGCATTCCTGAGCCTGCTCACAAACACGGTTAACACAGTGAAACTGAAATCCTCCCTCCTCTCTCTGAAGTTCTGGCTACTTCAGATCAAATCCAGTTTTCAACCCAAAGCCAGGATGGGCTGCTCAGTCCATACTCTACATCCCCTTTTCTGTAGGATCTGATCTTTCACCTCCATTCTACCTTGATGGAAGAACTGCTCAATCAGTAAAATGCACTTAACCCTTTCATTGGTTCAGGGTGTTCAACACCTGCTGCTGCACAGCATTTTAGCCAAGCGCTCAGGAGCCCTTTTTGCTTTCCCCCTTGTCTCGTTTTTCTGCAGTTCTTTGCTTCTCATTAAATCACTGGCTGTCCTGCGATTATTTAACTGCAGGAGCAGCACCTCCTGCCTGTCAGTGCAGGAGCTCCCCAGCCCTTTAGTACAAGTCACCCCAAAAGAAAAAAGGTGGAGAGGGTCCGAGGACTCCCAGCAGTGGGGACAAAGGCGGGTGCCGTGTGCCGGGTGCCGGGGCTGTCCCTGCTGTGTGATCCACCTTGCCTTGAGCCTGTGGCTTTAACAACATCTTTGTCCTCTGAAAGCCTGAGCCTGCACAGCACAATAAATAATGCCTTGGAGCAATGTGACCCGTGGCAAGCAGTAAGTGATGACATTGTCAGACACACACAACTGTTGAAACAACCAGGCTGTAATCATCGTGCTGTACCCACAGAAAGACATTTGGCAAATGAGATTCCATTTTCACATTGGTCTGTGCCGAGCATGTAAATTTCCAGCGGGACAAACGGCATTAGGGATGTGTAATTGATTGTCTGAATTATAATAAACAAGCTGTGACAGGTGATCATCCATCATATTCCTGCTGCAGGTTCCAGCACCACAGCGAGGCACAGGGAGAGAGGGAGAGCTGGAACATGAGCAGGGAAAATGGGGAGTCGGGTTCACACAGAAATACAGAAGGAGTGGAATAGAAAAAAGGGCCACAGTGGAAGTGAGAGGGGACTGCAAGCGGGAGGAAATGCGTGCCCTGATTCCTGAGGGATGGGAGGCCTTTGGTGTGCAGTGGTGCTGCTTCCGAATCCGAGTGATCGGAATGACGGTTCTCTCCTGAGGGGCACAGCAGTCTAGAGCAGCTCGGGTCTTTTGTTTCTCAGACCAGCCTTTCCAGGGAGAAAATGATTGCTCCTGGACAGGAGTGTTGAAAAAAAAGACATCTTGGAAAAAAAATGTAGGGAAATGGTGTCTCTGGCTAGAAGGAGAGAGGTATTTTCCAGAGTATTTGCAGGCGTACCTCATGGGAAGCCCCATGCTCCAGTTTCCACCCTCTGTACTCAAGCTGACTAAGCAGCTGTGGGAATAATTTGCCATTTTAATATACCCAGTTTTCTTTGTGTTACTTGTCTTTGCAGTATGAATTATCACAATTTTTTTTCCCAAGTTTGGTAAATTTTATATCTCTCAGACTTGCTTATGGACAGTTTTATGGCATTGTGACAATCACTCAAACTGTAATTGCCACAGTACTGTTTGTATCTGCTGCTTGATCAAATTGCTCAGACAGTTCCCCTACAGACCTTTGCCCATAAACATTCAAAATTAATTCTCTGCAAACATGACAGTCACCAGAATTTGTGGTGTAAATGCTTGTGTAAAATGGATGTGAACACAACTGGTGCAAATTCACCTAAATGGGGTAGAAGAATGAAGTAAGCATGGTGAAAATTCTTAAAATCATTATAAAAACCTTTAAAGATGTAATAATTTTTGTTTGATCAAATAGTGGTTGAAACAGATTTCTTGATGTGCCTGAGACTTTAGGATTAAGCTTTGTTCAGAGGGTAAAAATAATTCCATCCTTTTTGTGTGATAACTGACTGTGGACATAGCTCCTACTGAGACTGTTCTGCCCAGATGTCAAATTTCAGTCCCGTCCGACCGAAACCCTGCAATCGGTGAAGCAGTGGCCATTTGTTCCTTGAATTCTTTCGCAGGAATTTGGTTGAGGCTTCCAAGTTTTCTATGAGAACAGAAGTGGTGGAGGGGAAGGCAGAGTGCAAACCACTGGTGTCTGGAACTGGGAAAAAACCCTTTCCCAAGAAGCAGAAATGAGGGTGGGAATGGAAAAGCTTTGTAGCAAGGCAGGATATGTTCTGGGCAGAGACTCCCTGGATCCACGGCGGAATATTTACCTTCTCACCACTTTCTTTTCTGGTGGTTATTCCGTGACTCAAGGAAAACATGGGAAGGGATGCAGTTGGAGAAGTGAGGAATCTCAGTGGAGGCTTTATCTCTGAAGGGAAATGGGAGATGGCTCGGGCTGGGAGGCTGCAGGGCTGCGCTGCCTGGCTTGGACTGTAAGTAACTGCTGCTGGCACAGCAGGGGTTTATTTTGGCCCAGACCTGCCCTGGGAACAGCAGAGAAACTAAGGCTCTTGGAATTCTCCCCCTTTACGATTCACTCAGCAACTTGGCTTCAAAAGAGTATTAAAAAAAAAAAAAAAAAGAAAGAGGCAGGAAATGTATCCAAATATTGAAGCCAAGGTTTGTATGTGAAACTGCGAGGAGGAGATTAAAGACCCAACAACGCTGGGCTCCCTGAGTAGGGAATTTAAAGGGGACGGGAAGGAAGGGCTCGTGCAGATGGAGGGGGATGAACTCCTATTCTGAAGAGCTGGTTCAGCCCTGCGTGAAATCTGGTTGTGATCCCTGGGCAGGGAGTAACCTCCTCCCCCGAAAACACACTCCGAATTCCCAGTGTCTGTGGCAGGGATCAGGAGGGACTGAGGGGCTGCAGGGAAGGAGGCAGCCCAGGCTTTTTGTGTCGCTGTGTTTCAATCACACCAATTTTTGTTGTTTCCATCAGCGCTGCTGCTCTTCCCCCAGGGCTGCCTTCTCCCTTCCCTTCCCTTCCAAAGGCTGTGGTGTCCTTGGGCTCAGTGTTCATCTCCCATGTAGGAGGTGAACCACAGAGCTGTGAGCCAGCACGGAATCTGGCAATGGCATGAACAAAGCACTGTAGGATCAAAGTCACCTGGTGCATAGTGATTAAAACTTGCTCAGGTGAAAACATCAGAATCAGGATTTTTTTTTCCTTTTTTTTCTTTATTTTTAATTGCTGCAAAGCTGTTTAGTCAGTTCACATGGGATGCAGTTTAGTCCATGTGAAAGGAATGTAAAATACAATTTTCAGTATGGGTATTATTTGTTACATTATGCATTTTTAGCCTAGAGGATGAATTATAGATCCTAAATACCTGTTTCAGCACATAACCCCCTAATTCACAAGCATGTGGCAAATGCTGGAACCTTCAGGTTATGTACAAACTGCACTGGATAGATTTTATTCCTGTCTTAATGGTTTGTGAAAGGGCACCATAATAGCTTCCATCGAGGAACATTACTAGAAACAGTATTATTTAAAATTCCAGACTTTGTTGCAAATGCAGTCCTTCTCTTTTTCTTTCCTTTCCTTTGTCCTAGCCAGATCATCTGTTAAGTTGGACATGACAACATTTTTCTCCTTTTTTTAATAAATGTAAACAGAACTAAGCAGAGAGCAGCAATCCTCTGCAGCCTTAAGATACCCAATTTTTCATTTGACCTTTATGAAAAGTCAATTTGTGCTTTGTTTCTTTAACGTGAAATCTAAAATGCCCTCCAGCCCCTTCCTCACAGAATTCATTTTTGACCGTAAGCAAAGCAATTCTGCCTTTGCTCTTTTCAGGCCCTGCTGAGGCTCAGGAGGCAGCGGAGTCGTTCCTGCTTTTTGTTTCTGCTGGAGGGTTGAGGTTGCAGAGCTCTGGTGTCACCTCTCCGGTGTCCCTCACTCTGCAGTCGGCTGTGCTTTGCAAGAATCAGGGAGCTGCTTGGGGAGGGATAACTGTGATGGACCAGGGCTGAAACCTGGAGCACTGGTGGTGCCTCTGCTGCCGACAGGAACAAGTCAGGCCAGTTCCCCAGTTCCCCGGGCCAGAAGTGGCAGCTGCCTGAGGGTGACTCAGGCTCTGGAGATCCCCCAGCACGGCACAATGGGTGTGAGTTTGTGGAACAGGAAGCTCCTCTGTCTGCAGCTGGTGGGTCCCAGTTCTGCAGAACTCCTGTGGTACACGCAGTGCGAGTGACAGGAGTGGGCACGAAGCCTCCTCTGAGTTAATGTGCTTATGTCCCACAAAGCATCACCCGGGGCTTTCTCACAGTAATTGGGATTCTGGCTCCAGAGGTTCAGGGGCTGATTCACACACTGTGATCTTTTGTGCCTTTAAACACCCTGAGTCAAACTCCTTGCCTTCTGGACAGCCCGTCAGTGACTTCCAGAGTACCGTGGTGTGGAAAACCCTCTCCAAAGAGCTCTGCTGTGCCTCTCCAGGTGAGCTCTCTGCACCAGGTGAGCTCCCAGCTGGTACCCAGGCTTGAAGGGACACGTCCTTGACCTTGTTCCTGGTGCCACACCCACAGTGCATAGTTTTGGACCCAGGCATGCATGCCTTATCCTGCCAGCTGTGGTCAAGTATCCACATGAAACCCAGGTTTCCAAAGGAGATGCTGCAGCCTGGAAGTGTTGCTGAAGAATCACAGCTTCCTGTCCGTATAAGCACCCAGTTTATTTCTGGGTTAAATTTAAATATCAATACATTAGGAGGATGTGGCACTGGGTTGGAAACCCCGTGAAGGTGTGGTTGATCAAACCAGCCACATTCCTTTTCTGGCTGAACCAAGGTTTGTGATTTACAGGCTGCTTTGGTGCCCTAGAGAGGCTGGGAGGTCACCAGAGCTGCATGAATTGAACATTACCTTCTTCAGCCTTCTTTCAAATAACCATGATTTAATCGAGGATTACATTTTTGGAAATTCAAAATCTCTATAGTATCCCCTAATTGCTCAATGTTCTAAAAATAAAGTTAACGCAAAAATCAGCCCTACAGAACCAATTTACTGTCTCCTCTTTTCAATCTTTCTAATGTGTGATAATAAAAATTATTCTTGTAAGGTACTTTATGTATTTTGTGACAGTGAGAAGCATTTAAATTAGGACCTCAAAATGCTTATGAGCACGGATTTGTTAAGTTTTCCAACACTCAGTGGAAGAAAGTGAGGGCTGTTCCACTAGAAGTCTGCAACAGAGTTGGAAGGAGAAAGAATTTAGGCCTTTGGATTCTGTGAATCCTTTAACCACAAGATCTTCCTTTTGCATCTGTGACTCAAAAAAAGAAGTTATTTTTCTTCATTGTAATGAGATGTAGTAATTAAAATATGGAAACAATCGGTGGCCTCTGAAGCAGTGTGGAGATGTCACCACTGCATCTTAGAGTCTTTGGGGCTTTGTGGTTAGCTGGAGATAGAAATTGAGCTGTCCTGTTCCAAAAGCAAAGGCTCTTCACATTTTGGCTGGAAAGGGATCTGCGCTGGCACTTTGCTCTAAGGGACTGTGATGTTCACGTGCGATAAGGGCTGCTTCCACCACTCCAGACAATATTGTGTCATCTGTGTGTCCACAGGAAGGACAGAGCAGCAGGAGCTCTTGCTGTCTGATTTACTCATCAGTCCATTCCCCTGCTGCAGCTCTGTGTGTGCAGCGATGTGGCTCAGTGCTGTGCAATTCATCTCCCTCTGCAAGACACTCACTGTCCTGGTTTGCAATGAGACCTTGGAGATGTGTGAGTGTCGCTCAAGGAACTCATTTTATCCCTCCTTCTGCTTCAGTTCCTGTTTTTACCCGTCTGCTTGTCTTTACTGATTGCCTTTTGAGCCTGCAGAACTTCCCAAGGCAGGAAAAACCTCACTGTCCAACTCTTCTGTCAGTCTCTTCATTCCAGTATCACCCACCTGCACTGCCAGGGAGTAATGATACACAGAACTGGTGGGAAGCAGCTTCATTTACCTGCTTCCCAAAGCGCCTTTGTGTCTGATCATCAGGATGCCATGGAACAATTCCTCACACCTGGAACCACCACTCTGGAGTTCTTCACAAACTGGTTGACTCTGTCTTGGTGGTGGTCGTAGAAGGACATTACAAGAGGACACTAGAGGACCATGGGATGCTTTGGGTTGGAAAGGACCCTAAAGATAATCTGGTTCCCATGGTCAGGGACACCTCACACTATCCCAGGATGCTCCAAGCCCCATCCAGCCTGGCCTTGGACATTTCCAGGGATGGGGACTGCAGAGAAGAGTGAGTTACCTGGTTTTGTTGGCCTTGTCCACATAGAAACTTCTACTGACTGACCAGAGGTGCAATTCCAGCCTCTCTCACCATATGGATATGCTTATTCCCGTGTAAAAACATTCACCTGGGGAGTAATATTATTACAGCAGTACGTCTGTGTCACACTTATCCTTGAGGATCTGAGGTCTGTAAGTGCTGAAAGCTTTAAGGAATGAACAGTGGTGGCCAGAGAAGGGAAATAAGAAAGAAAAATTCTGTTACTCCAAGGAATCCTGTACTTGACCTTGCCTAAGCTAAGGAGTAACTGGTGTATTATCCCCTCATCTTAAGACAAGCCATATGCGTGTGTCATCATGACTATATCTTCTTTCTCCCCCCTCCAAAACTATCTTTTTTGGGTGGTATTTGAGGATTTTCTCCATTCATCTGGAGTCTGAGCAGTCCAGCAGCAGGGTCAGAACAGGGGGCACTGCTGCAAGCAAGATACAAGGGAGGATCTTGCACCCCCCAGATCTTTAAGCTCACTGTGCGTGTGTCAGGAGCACGCAAAGGTTATTTTTACTCAGGATTTCCCCAAAGTAAATACAGCTTCCTACCTTCTTTTGAACTCACATGAACCCTTCTGCTGCCCAGAGGCTGCAGCCACAGTTAAACCCAAGTTTTATTGTTCACACATGGGAAAAGCAGCGGCCCCGTTGTGTGAGCTGGAAGTTTGGGTTGGCTGGAAGGAAGGGCCTTGGGACTGCTGTGTCTCCTTTCTCAGCAATGATGCCTTTCCCTGGCCTTGTCAGCAGTGGGACAGGGGGGTTACAGCACCCAGATCCCGTCCTTGAGGATAAAGCAAGCCCTAGATCTTTCATCTTACCGTTAATGCACAAAGGACCATTATCCATTTTGCACTTTGGGCCTGTGCAACTAGAGGAGGGAAAATCAATGGAAACCAGTCCATGGAAGTTTCTCCCATTCTATATTTTAAATAACAACTGTCTCTCCGACTGTTCCTGGAGCCTGGAATAGGATAAATCCTTGGACAGAAGGGTTATGTACAGAACACAAGTGATGTGGCCAGGGTTGAGTGAAAAATGTGATTTATTGTCTGTTTTTGCAGTTTATCTTGCTACCATTTTATATACACACTTTATAAAATATCATTGTATTTATTGCCAGCTCTTGTCTGCATGTGCTAGTCAGTTATAAAGCTCAACAAGGACCCGCTACAATTCTTAAAATAGCCAGACATATTCTTGCTCCAATGAGTTTGCCATTTCTAACTACAAAATAAGTCTTAATTACTTCCTATATCTCTATTGCGGTTTTTTGGTCACTTTAGTCTGATTCTGTTCTATCTTCGTGGATAGATTCCAGACAGTAAAGGCAGAGCAGCTCGGGGAAGGCTGGATGTTGTTCCTGTGTAAAGACCTGAAATGTTTCTCCTGGTGTTGTGTGGGGATGGTTGAAAGGGAATTCCCTCCAGGTAGAAACCTTTGGGGAGAACTCGTTAGGAGAAGGGAGACAAAGAATATTACAAATGAACTGTGCCCATCAGCAGGCGTTCTGTCAGCGAACCCCCTTCCAGCTGAGGCCATTGCACAAAGCCCCTGGTGCCTCCAGCTCCTGCACGGAATCAGCCTTTTCCCAACGGAGCTCTCAGCGAGGGAAGAGCTCCTGTCTGCACCCGTCCTCATTGTCTCTGGAAACAGCCTCACCACTGACGCCCAGGAGTTCAAGTGTTACTCAAACTGCCGGATTTCCAAGATTTTCATCGCGGAGTCTCCTCCACATCTGGAGTACCTCCTGTCTCCAATTGTTTGTAAGGCTGTGCTGCCTGCAATAAAAGTGTTCATATGCACTTGTGGGAAAGCCCGGGCACAGGAACCGTCAAGGAGAAAGCAGCACATCCTCTGCTCGTGGAGGGGGGACGATTTCATTGTGTATTATCAAGGTGCACTGACATAGCTTTCAAAACGACAGCTTTCTGCTTTTAACAGCTGTAATCCTCACCAGGAAAAGACAAGAAGAGGAACCTCACTGCACCCTCTTGAAGCTTTTTCTTTTCATAGAAAACTGAGATTTTTAGTGTTGAAGAAAAATACTTATCTTTTGTCCCTTTCTCTTCCATAAGAGAAGACATGAACCCATTCACATTCCTTTATATTTACCAATGGTGAGGTTTCATACTCTTCATGAAACATCCCAAGTTTCTTAGCTAAAGAAGATTAGGACATAGCTACAAAGCTTCATTATAACTGGACACTCTTCATTAAGAGGTTATTGGATATTAATTGTCTATTGATACTGACAAATATTTCATAAGCAAGTTCTTTTCTGCCTGGAGTCAGATCATTGGTGCATTTGCAGAGACCGCTAATCGAGCTGCAACCCGTGGGCGAGCGCTACAGAGAATACTCCGGTGTTGTGTTACAGGAGGGAGGTGCAATCCGAGGGCATTTCCGTACAAGAAGTGTCAGTTTTGATCAGGCAGGGCACAGAGGGACAGCGCGGTGGCAGGCTGCACAGGGCCACGGAGGTGACAGTGTCAGAGGTGACAATGCCATGGAGGTGCTCTCCCAGTACAAACTGGGGGACCAGTCCAAGCCACCTGTGCTGGCAACAGGCCAGGTCATGGCAGATTGATTAGTCCCGAATCTGGGAGAATCCTCGGAGGGAAAGGAGCTTAAAGAAAGCTGTTGGTAATAAGCGGAATTGGGTTTTGATGGGGTTCACAGAGATAGAACAGAAATAAAATCTGTGTTTGCATAAGATGGAAGGAGAAGCGGAAAGCGCAGAGCAGCAGTGACTGTGTCGGGCTGAAAGGCTCAGCAAGCAGTGCTTAGGCAGCCAGGCTCCATTAAGATCCTATCCATAATGCATGAGCTTTGGAACCCGGGGGACTGCCCAACAGAAAGGGAAGAATCCTCCAAGCTGCCCTTCGCAAAGCGCTGGGCCGGCTGTCCCAGGAGGGCCCGTCAGGAGAGCACTTTGGGTAAGTGATGGCTCGCTCTGCAGAGGTGATGGAGCTCTAATGCACCGCGCCGAGAGCCGCGCACTCGCGGCTCCGTGCTCGGGGATCGCTGCGGGCCAGCAGCGCCGGGCTCCTTTCAGCAGCATTACCCTCCTTTCTGCTGCATTTTGGGCACACGTAATTCCTGCCTTCAGTCTTCTGTCAGGCTGGGAATACCGGTGTCCTCCCGGTAACCTAGTTAACCTTAACCCTTTAAAGGTTAACCCTTCATTTCTCTGGCGTGGTTCTAAAACCATTAGGTGTCTGGTTCAACACTTCTGGAGTCTGGAAGAGTTCACATGAAGAGGGTTGGTTCACATGACTTTAGTACTAGAACAGAGTGGCCAGCCTGAAAATGTGCATTTGGACTTTTCTTGAGACGCTGATTTGGTCCTCACACATTTTCTGGCACTTTGTGTGCCAGATCTACTATCAATCACTGCGGTCCTGTTTCTCATTTGTGTGGTATTTTTGAGTCTTCAGCATAAATACAGTATTGAAGAAGCAGAATTATTAATTGAAATAGTTTCCTCATTAGAGTTATTTCTGCTGGAACAAAGATGCAACATGCGCTGATTGGAATGACTGAATAAAATGGAGCTTGGAACTGAGGAGATCTTTCCCAGCTGCCCATGTTTTATTTCCCTGTGGCTTTGCACTGTACAGAACTCAGACCTGAGCTGACCTTCGGGATCTTCACGAGGACTGCGGTGTCTGACCTTTTCCATCCCACAGAGGAAGGACGATCTGTCAGTTCACACACGTCCAATTTATTTTCAGCAAACTACAGAATTCTGGAGAATTTAAAGCCTCCATCCCAGACCCCACAAAACCTCCAGCTACCTCACACTTTGGCACGAGCTGAGGGAACAGCTGGAACAGCAGGGATGGAAGTTGCAGTACCAGGAGCAGCTTTGGCTCCACTGAAATCAAACTCGGCAAAGTGTAACGGTACATTTGCTTCTCAGGCCTGAGGGGTGCCAATTCCTTCTTTCCCAGAAAGGCCTCCTGCCTGGGATTCAGTCTGACAAGTAAGATTTTGAGAGATCTTCATGGTCTGGAACTGGTGGAGCATGTCTGGAGTGCAACAAGGAGAAGACACCTGAATGTTGAGATTTATAGCTCTGTAGCTTCGGGGAGACTGCAAATGCTGTTGGTCATTTTTCTGAAGCAAAAGCAGAAATAGAATTCTTCACCCAACTAGAAAAGGGACCTGATATTAGTCTCAGAGTATATATAAGGCTGATGTAAAGAGAGAAGGGATTTATTTTTCTTCATGGTGGATAAACTGAGAGAAAACAGGGATCAACAAGGAGTCATGTTCAGAACGCTCCCAGGTGTACAGAGAAGTTCCTGAACATGGATGTTTCAGACTGACACGGAGAGACCGGTATTCTAGTTGTGTTTGTTCCCTTCAAGTCCAAAATATTTCAAGACTTTTGCAGAAAAGCATCCCAGAAATCCTGAGGAAAGCTTCTGATGGGACCTGTTATAAGGAGCTGGAAAAAAAAAATCCATTTTAAAAGACAGAGTCTAAAATATTTTATTTCCATTGTGTATCTCTGTAGTTTTTCAGCAATGCTTTGTGTCATCCTTCAAAACAGGTCTGTGCCAGGCCTGGGTTTTGCTGTGCCCTGGGCAGGATGCAGGGGGCCTGTTTGCCATCCCCATGGCCTTTGTCTCTGAACCTCTCTGGCTCTCAGGATTTGCAGTTCCTGGGAGTTTTCCCTCATCCCTGAGCCAGCGCTGGCTGCTCTTCCAGTGGAACTGAACCATTTCTGCTTTTCCCATCTCTGCATCCTTCCGTTGGGAAACAGACCACCTAGGAGGAGCAGCTGTGAGTTCGAAGTGAGGAGAAGGTGCTAATTGATTTTATTTCTGTTTGAGCTTTCTCTTCCCTCTTTTATCCACCAGGTTGTCTGCAGGTTTTGCCATAGATACTGAGAGAATATTGTAGCAGCTTTCTGCTCGGATCTCTTGATCCAAAGTCTTTTGTTTCAGTGTTGAGATACTGACCTGACAAACTCAGAAGGGAGCTGTTGGTCTCTGAAGAGTACTGGGAGGGTCCCAGCAGAAGGTGAGGTGGAAGGTTGGTGCTTCTTGCAGAGTCCTCTCAGCAGATTCCCAGGCTCCAGTGCAGGGAGGAGGAACCAATTCCTCCTCCTCAGCCTGGGAGGAATTGGTGCCGCTGTTGGAGACAGCAGTTCTGTGGAGGATCGTGAAGAACAGCTGAAATAAACCCAGACTCTTGGAAAAGAGATTCTGGGTAAGTACAGGATCCTTTCACCACTCCAGACATGATTTTGCAGCAAACCCAGCGTTCAGCTTGTTTTGAAAGCAGAGATACTTGTCAGCAATTATTGCTGAGCTAGGGAGAGCACAGTTAAGATAGATAAACTTGTCAGCTGTGTCAGCTGTGCTGCTGGAGGAGCAGAAGGGCCAGCTGGAAGGCTGAAAAAGACCTTTGTGTTTGAGGTGCAGATAGCGAGGTGGTTCTTGCATAATGCTGCAAAGTGGTTGAGAGTATCCTTGGGTTTTATGTACTAATTCCACAATTATGATAGAAAAGAGCCATGAGTGATGGGTTAAGAGGGTTATATAATCACCAGGAATCATGTTTGGTGCTGGCAACATATTTTTGTAGCCTGCAGGACTGGATCTTTCAATCTGAGCTTCCCTTGCTATCCAGGGAATTAATTTGGCTCCTCCTCCTACACCTCTTGGTTTGCTCATTATCCATCTTTCACATTCATATCTTCAAAACTGAGACTTGCTGGTTTTCTCCAAAAGTTGTTCGTAGTTGTGGCTGATAGCTGTGTCAATTGTACTTTTTTTGGGAAAACCCAATGGTGTAGGATTGTAGGACATCTAATTTGAGAGTGGCAGTTGAGGTGTTTCCTGTCGGGCTGCTGGACTTGGGTTGTCCCCATGGCTGATGGGAATCCCTAAAGGGTCTCTTGGAAGGAAGACTGGAGGGTCCTAGTGGGAATTTCCTTTAAATGCTACTATTATTTTTATATAAAATTAATAATAAACACATTTGGGGCTTGTAGGACCTAACCAAAGCAGTCTCTTTGCTCCAGTGCCCGAGAGCCAGCAGAGGGAGTGTGAGTTAACACTGAACACCCCTGGGCAATGCAGGATGGAGACACCCAGGACAAACCTGGACCACCAAAGCCTTGCACATCGTATTCCTTTCAGGCCCCATTAGGAAGGAAGGCTAAATAATCAGCCCAGCAAACAGAAAAACATGGTGGTGGTAGTAACAAAACCCGTTTTAATTCCGTGCTTCTAAGTGGATATTAGCAACAATAACATTAAACAGAATTAAGCCATAAAAAAGTACTCAGGAGTGTCGTATTCCGAGCGAGCGCTGGAAGCTGATGAGACTTGGGAAGTGCTCTCTCCATTTCAGACGCTCCCAGGAAGGAGGTGAGAATCTGTGCTTTGCCCTTGGCGTGTTCAGGCTGTCGTGTTTGTTTCTATATTGCTCTTTCTCTCCCCCTCTCAATAACTTCTGGGTTTCAAGCTCTGTTTTGCTCAGTCACAGCGAAAGATGTTTAATGCATCTTCATTAATATACATGAAATGCTGTTCCTGTTTTCTGCTGAGGAGGTAACTGGGGCTTTTCCATCTCAGGTCTGAGCTGTGCGTGTGGAAGTGGGAGAGACAAAGAGCCAGGGAAGGGGAAGTGGGAGAGAGAGTTGGTTTGTGTCCATGTGTAGGTAGTTTAAAAAACCCAATCTTTCTCTTCTTGTAGAATGTATGTTACATATCCAGGAGACACTCAAAGCAGGGACTCGTGTCAAGCAGGGTGAGAAGGGGAGATTTTTTCCAAATTGTTAAATTTTCAGGCTTGTCAGCCAGCTTTTAATCAATTTGGCGTGTGTCATGTTGGAACGTGTATCATGTTCTGGCTTCTTCATCAGAATTTCCCATCACAGACAATCAAACATCTCCTACAGAACTGAAACTGGATGGCCCTTTCCCCCTCCTCTGTTTGCATGAGAGATCACACCGGCATAGAAATCAGGGAGTGAGGTTCCTGTGTGTCAGTGTATCAGGAGTGATAGCGAAGGAATAACCAAAATAACAGGACATGCACTCGGATTATTCATCAATCACGAAAGTAATTACAGCTCATCAGCCGCTTGGCCTTGTCTAGGCCATTTCTTATGCTAATAAAGGGAAAGATTTTTGCTATCAAAATAAATCCAGGTGTTTTCACTGCTCAGAACAGGAAGATTCACCATCAGGTCACTTTGAAATTACAGTGGTAGGATAAGGATAAACTATCTGATGAAAATAAAACATCTTTTTCTGTGGTACAGAGGAACATTAACTTTTCCTTGGAAAGGTTGTCCCTTGCTCCAATCAGATCCTGTCCAGTGATTTTCTCCCTAAAAATGTATGCATTATAATCCGTGTGTAAGTTCCAGTCTAAGAAAAGATTTTTACAAAGCAGGGGAAAATCAGAATCAACTCAAAGCACGAAATATCTGGAGGTTTGACTCATGAAGGCAAATCAAAAGAGTTTTTTATGTACAACTTGGTAGAGAAATGTAAGCAAGAAATGGTCTGATAATGTGAAATGTTTCATAAAGTCACATGTGCTGTGAGGTTGCGAAAGGAAACCCAGAACGTGCAACATGAAACCCTAAGGAAAAACGCTGGGGAAAAACCATTAAAGATGATACAAAGGAGTGTAATTTCTTGAGGTAAAAAGAGATGATGAAATTTGTTCTTGACTGAGTCAGCGCACAGAGGAGCACATTTCGAAGAAATATGATAGAAGTGCAGCCACTGACTAAGAGTGAGTATCATTCCTAGAATACTTTAATTGCTGCACTGCTCAGGATTAGGGACTAGAGAGTCTCTTCAATCTCAAAGATTTGTTCACTGCTTCACGACATGGCAGATAATAATACCTCATATTCTTGCAGCTCCTTTCAGCAAATGACTTCAAGAGCTTTAATTAATGCTTCAAATCCCCTTTGTGATCAACAAGTGCTGTGCTCCTTGCACACGCAGGTGAGGGGAGAGAGAAGTGTGAAAAAACCCCTGCAGGGATGGGCCCTTCCGAGGTCCGGGCATCGCTGAGTCCCTGCTGCCTGAAGAGAAACGGGAAAACCCCCGGCCTGGGTAACCAAACAGCTCAGCCCCACCTGCTCCTGTGCGCTGGCCACCAGGACCTGCCGGGGAATAAGTTTTTAGATGGTTCTGATAAAAATATGTTCAAGAATTTGACATACGGCATGTGAAGAGAGTGAAATTATTTGGCAACTTGTGCTGAGCTGTGGCAGACATTTGTTCAATTGTTCTTGACGGAGAGATCTTTATCGCAGCTGACACCTCGCAAGCTTTATTTGGTCCTCATTTTAGACTGTCCAGGTGAAATCCAGAGTACTGTGGTGAGGAATGCTGCATTTTGACCCAGAAGTAGAGAATATCAGAATCTGAATCAATGTTTGAAAAGAATCAAAGGCTCTTTTGTCTACTTTGACACCTGATACTCTGCCGCAAAGATTTCCACTTCCAATGAATAAAACTGCCCTAGGCTTGTTTCTTCCTCCAAATATCCAGGGAGTAAATCTCTCCGATTGTTCCAAACAGCATCGATATACAATATCAGGAGGAATGTGCAGGAGAATGGATATAATGTGAAAAATCTACAAGGCTGAAAATAAAAACTAAACAACCCTCTGATCTGCAGCCTAATCCCATGGTGCAGCTGACCCAGAATTGTAATGCAAATATTGTAGTTCAATCAGGCTATTTTAAGACAGGATAGGAATGAGGCTTCTACTTTCCCCAGAAGGAATGTACATCATTGCCTCTTCTTTAATTTCCTTTTGATTAAAAAAATATTAGACTGTCTGAAGAGTATATGCTATCTTTTCTGTGTGTTGAGGGAAAGGGGAAAATCAAAAGGAATGAGAAATACAGGTGAACTTGTCAATTCAGGTTCACTGGGAAAAGCTTAAGAACTCTTTGTTAGATGCTCTTTATGTGCTGCAGTTTGGCTGATTAGGAAATACAATTTCTTTGTTTTTGCATTCTAAAATTCTGAGATCTGCCCGTGAGTTTCCAGACAAGGGGATGAGAGTCAGGTTTCTGTGCAGCTCTTTCTTCCCTCCCCAGCTGTTCCAGGTTTATTTGTACAGCCATTAGTCCAGCGAGATTCTCTTCCCTTCTCCTCTCTGTGAGGGTTGATACCTAGAGCAGGCTGAAGCTGAGCTTTATCGCCACATTTCCTGCAGCCAACCCAAATAACCAGTGGCAAACCCTTTATTTTTGAGCTCCGCTTGTTTTTTTGAGGTTTGCAAAATATTTGCAAAATGAAAGAAGGTCTTAAAAAAATTTCCAACTGGTTTGCTGTGTTTTTTTTCTTGAACTGATTGTGCTGGCAGTTTTCCACGTGTTCTTTGTCTGCTTTGGAGCCAAACGGGTTCACTTGTGTGGCTGACATGCGACTTCTGAGCAGCTGCCAGAGCCTTTGAATAGCTGATGGCTCAACCTATCCAGCCCCAAGAGATTTAGGGGAAACCATTTTTACTGCTTTTCACATTCTCTCAAAAGTGTTTGGGAAATGTCAGTGGCAGAAAGCATCCCTGAAATGACTCTCCAGGACGTGATGGGGAGAGTGGCTTTTTCTGACAGCGTCACGGAGACTCCAGAGAACAGGATATTTAAACCACAAAAAACCCCCCCAAAAACCCCCAAAACCAGATGATGGCTTTGCTATTAAGAAGACAAATCAAAGCGGAAAGAGAGCTGCTGACAGAGAGAGTGAGCTCTAGGCTTTACCAGGAATATCCTTAGGCAAGGGAATGTTGATTAGGTTGAAGCTCTTGAATTTCTATTCTCGCATTTGGTTTTGCTGTCCCACGGCCGGTTTGTGTAGCTGTGGAACGGCAACAGGGTGAACCTGGGGCCGAGATAATGATTCTACACGAAGATTTGCATGTGCTGGTGGAAAACCAGACTGCACTGTGTGAACACACACCTGCACGCAGGTAAAGTGAGGCTTCAAAGTTCTTTAATCCCTGACTTTAGAGGGCCCTGTGTTCCGCGGAGGTTTCTTCTCTTTAGGCTGTACTGTTATGTAACAGTTTCTGTTACTTTGTGTGTCGATCTGTCACTCCCACACTGCTCTGCTAAAGCCAAAGACAGTTGCTTTGCACATGAAACTCGAAAATGTGAGATTTTAAACTCTTCATGGATTTCAGACACTCATCTCTCCTAAAGATGATCATTCCATGCAAGCTATGGAAGCGTCCCTGGATCTGAAAGCTTTGCAGTATTAATTGCAGGATGGAGGAAATTCTTTTTGCAGTTCTGGATGCTGATGAAGGGAATGAAATCTTTGTTTCCTGAAGTCTAGGACTGCCTGGTACTGCCATGCTCTTGGCCACAGAACTGTTGGGCTGAACATTTTATGTGAAAGAAGTGACAAGATCCTGAGTGAGATGGATCTGGCAGCTCCAAACAAATGGCCACACAACTGTGCCTGCAATCTTCACAGTGTGTTTTTAGGTTTTGTAGAGACAATCCCCTTCTTGGGCTTTCATAATTTTTTAAGTTTCTTTTCTTTTTTTTTAGCTTCTTCCTCTCTTTTGCAATGCATTAGTTACTATAGTAACTATGCTGGGAATGGTATAGAAAGAGGCTAGTGCACCCTAGCAGTGAAACAGAAAGCCACTTTATGTAATAGTTGGAAATTTATATCATGGGTTTGAAAATACAGCAGTTCTGTGGTGGTTTCCATAACCACATACGTGGTATAAGTGTATATATAGCACTCCTGGGCCATTACCCGCTGCTGCCAGCACCCAAGGGATGGCAGCTGGAATTCTACCCCTCAGACAGAGCTCGCTGACATCCACCACCATCCACTTCCACCTCAGGAGGAAGTCTGGTGGTTATGGAAAAATGTTATGGAAAAGTGTTATGGAAAAATGCTATGGAAAATTGTACCTGTAGGCAGAATTATGCGTTACACCGGATTTAACTGCCAACAGTTCAACAGGGGGTGCCACGGGGCTGTGTCTGGGCCAGTAACTCCAGCAGGGATGTATTCCATGCCTATATTCAATGTCTGTATCCCGTGCCTGTATCCCATGTCTGTATTCCATGCCCATATCCCGTGCCTGTATCCCATGTCTGTATTCCATGCCTGTGCCCCCTGCCCACGCTCCATCCCTGCAGCATGCCAGCTGCAGAGCCCGCGCTGTGACGCTGCTCTCTCCGAAGCTGCCCCGCTCTGAGTCAGTGTTTTCACAGGTGAATGCCAAACATTGCAGGAAGCAAAGGCAGAGTAGAAAGTATTCTTGGAGCCAGTTCTGACCTGTAGCTCCTGCATAGCTCCAGGAGACACTGAGGTACGAGCTATTTGTTGATAATGATGTATTACACACCTGGTAACTTTGGCCTCTTCTGGTAATAAGAGACTTTTTTCTTTGTCAGGGAGCATATTTAAGCACAGCCTGGTGTAAATTCATACTTTAGTAATTGTGTTCTACCTGTCCCTGGAGTTCTGAGTGAAAGCATTACCATTCATTGCTTCCTGTCCGAAACTCAGGGCTGCCAGCTCTCATGATTTTATGGAGTCTCAGGACAGTTGTATTTTCAAAAAGTCCCAGCTCCTGAAGCAATGCAAATATGTGAACTCTATTTCATTACATAAAGGGCACACTTCTGGTTTTCTCAGCTGGGGAAACGCCTGAGCTATCAACTCAGTGCACTGTAAGACTGGGGGGAAAAGGTAATTTAGAGGTGTATTCTTTTTAACGAAGAACTTGAGCACGACTGATAAGTTTTGGATGTTTGCACTTGACAACAAGGTATTGTTTGTTTGCTTTTGCTGCCATGCTTTACTTGGGAGCTGGGATCTTCCTCCCTCACTGGTAGAACATCCTTTGCATTACCTCATAAAACAGTGAAGATTAAACTAGAAACCTATTTAAAAATGTTTTGAGATCTTTGGATGGAAGCTGTGAAAAACACATCTGTCCTCTTAAATATGCATTAACGTATAAAGCACATTAAAAATTCAGCTCTTAAAATCTTCACCACGTGACCTGAAAGTCTGCTGATGTTTCTCTTGACTCTTGCAGGCAGATTCTCGAGGAGCTGCCTAATTCCTTATTTCAGCTCCGCAAACCCCTTCAGATCTGCCTGGTTCTTAGGAGCAGGGAGGAACAGGGAATAGCTGAGAGAGGAAAATGGCAGGGAAAGGGAGGGAAAAATCTGTGTGTGCCTGTGGCTCCAGCACAGACCTTGCAGGAAGCAAGGCAAGCACTGAGCACGGGAAAATGGTGAATAAATTATTTCCCAACTACTGACTTTCCGCAGGTTTCCTTGGATTTAAGCTCCTGGAACTGACCACTGACACAATACTTGGCTGACGGTCTCACCTCGTCCACTCCCCTCCCTGCACTGGCCATGGCCCGAGTTTCATCAAATCCCAGACCCAAGCTTGTGTTTTTCCCTTGCAAATCCACTTGCTCAAAGGAGCTCTCAGCGTGCAGGAGTAGGATGTTCATTTCCATAACGTGAACTGTTGGATTCCTGTAACCTGGAGCCTGGAGAAGGGGGAAGGAGCAGGGGGGAGACTGAAATGTCTCCGTACAAACCTCTGGCTGCGGCTCCCAGTAACCTCTCCAAAGCACTGTCATATCTCAGCCAACTCAGAGAAGGGCTTGCAATCGTGCTCCAGGCAGGCCTAGGAGAAATTTGCATTGTTCACATTATTGCTGGTATTCTCTGCTTTCTGAACAACAGCCAACAGGAAATTCCTGGGACAAATCTTTCCACTTTTTTATTTTTTTCTTTAATAAAATATTTAGGGGGAAAAAAAAAGAAGGGCAAGAGAGTGAAACCAAGTCGTAGACAACAAAGGCGGCAATATTGACCTCAAATCACAGATATGCAAAGTTTTGAGCCTCCTTTGTGATTTTATTTTTTCCTCTGAAGGATTTATGACCTCACGTGCGTTGTTTCTGTGACATCAGATGGTGTTGCCATGGGAACCATTTTATTGTCACAAACAAAAGAATTTTGAAGAGTTCCTTAGCAGCACGGGACACAGAGTGCAGAGGATAAAGAAACTATTTTTATCTGGATGATAAATCTGCTTTATTAGGCCCATGATTTTTCAGCTCTGTCCTGCTAGAAGCAAAAATAAATCTGGCAAGAACAACAACTCTTGCACCTGTTAATCAGGGACTGAATTTGTCCCTACATGCAAAATCTTGGGAATTTCCTTTCTTGTCTCCCCCTCCGAAAGACTGATAGCTTCCAAATGCTTCAGCATACGAGGAGAAACAACAATCTGCTCCTCTGAGCTGCACAGGAGCAAAAGCCTGGGAAGTAACAGGAAGTTTGTGTTGCTGCAGGCTCGGTTGCTTTAAATTGACAATGTAGAGTCATGAGCAGAATGAAGTATTGAGGATTCATATTTTGCTTCCATAATGCCTCCAAAATCAGATTTCATGACAGATTGGGTAGTCTGTGTTATTAAATGCGGAGCTCTCTAGTTTGTACTGAGACCTGCAGGAATGATGGATCCACCCCAGTGGACCCATGGGTAAAAAAGAATAAAATGTCGTGATTAAGCATGGTTAAAATAATGTTCAAACCCTGCTGAGAACGACACGGGATCAACCTGCTAAACACTAACAGTTAACGTGGAGCAAACCTGGGAGGTTTGGATCCATAAAAATAGCAAGTGTGTGGTGTGTGAGCTCACTGGTAGCATGCACCGCTAAGTCCTACAACCCACCCTGCATGTGTGTCTACACACAGCCCAGCTTTCCTTAAGGAAAATATCAACACGGGCTCTGAGGGAAAGTTGTCAGGGGGAATTTTAAAATTCCTTTCACATATGGCTCCTGCTCTGGCTGAGATTCTGCAGCTGCTGAATTCAGTGCCCCGGCACTGTTGCTGTATTCCGAAAGACAAGTGATCCCACTGCCATATATTTGCTGGAGTAAAAGGAATATGCACGAGGGGATAGGCAGGTTAAATGCCATATGGTTAACCCCAACGTTCCTGTTTTAACTGATTCCCCATGTCTGGATGGATATCAGCATTTCACAATATTTTGCTGATCTTTTCCTTTGTAACGAGGTAACCTGGGGAGAGAGAGAATGATAGTGACTGTAATTACTCCAAATTTATATCTGCTCTCTGTCCAATCCACCTCTACAAATGTATTCCTGTAGACCTGAGCAGCTTAGAAGTGGATCTGAGGGAATATCAAGGATGCAGAATCCCAGCATGGGAAGGAGAAGGAAAGTGCTGCTTAAACATTGACACATTGCCAGATGTAGTGCTTTTTAACATTGGTGCAGGCTTGTTCACACTTGTCAAATCACACTGTGCTTGCTAATGTTGCATTTTCATCAAATATATTAGCTCGCTCTCTATTCCCACTCTCCAGCAATCCTTTTATTTTCAGTTTTCCTTCCTTGCCTTCATTCCCCATTCTTTGTTTTCCCTTTTTGCCCTCATGGTTATTTTCTTTCTTTATTTCTGCCTGGCTCCCCCCCGCCACTGTCAGCTGAAAAAAAATCAGTCTGACCCAATCTCCCTTTTTCTCAAACACGTAGGTTAAGCAGATGCCTGCCTGGAGGAATTTACAGTCTCAGCCTGATGTACAGCATGCAAGGAATACATAGGCTGGTATTCCAGAGTGGGAGTAGTTAGCTGTTAATCAGCAATTGAAGGATGCATGAAAGAAACACATTTGGGATCTTCTTTGGGGGAAAAAAAAAAAAAAAAGGTAGAGCAGTGAATGTCTGCCCTGAAGGAAAGAGATCTTTTTTTGGCGCACCAGTGGGTAGTGTCAGTGAAGAAATGGAGTTCAGACCTGAGGAGCGTTTTGTGTGGAATACTAGGATGCACCAGAAATAGCAGGTTACAGTATTCAGGAGTTTCTGATAGGTGAAAAAGAGGCTCTTAAATAGTTGTGAAAACAAGCCGAGGTTTATGAAGGGGTTTAATAAAAATAACACAGAGTAGCAGAACATCCCCTCTTCCCTCTCGTTTTAACTGTACACAAAAGCAGCGAGGATTCTCAGTCCTTTGCCCCCCCAGCTCTTTTCCCCATTTCCCTGTCATGTGGAAGGATAAAAAGAGAGCATTGAGCTCGGCGTGTCTGATTGGGTTGGACAGGAGAAATACTGAGGAGATCTTTGCTGAGGGCAGGTCTGCAGGCAGGGAAGGAGGGCGAGTGGAAGGGAGCTGTCCTGAAAGGCTCTTATCTGGGGTCTTATCTCATTCCATCCCAGTGGGGGTTGGCTGACGAGTGCAGACACTTCAGCGAGGCCAGTGTTGAAGCAGAGCATTGCCCTTCGGTGGTCTGAGAGCTGCTGCTGCAGGGAGAGTGTTCAGCAGAACAGAATCCTCCAGGAGCACTGAGACAGCCTGAACTGAGCAGGGTTTGCTGCCCAGCTGGCAGTGCGGGCTTTCAGGGGTAGGTGTCATATTGTAGATAAATTATTTTTAATTTTAATATGTAAGCATTTGTCTTATTATGGTGCAAAAGGCTAATGCTAAATCTTCTCTTCACATAGACAACTTTTTAGAAGCTCCAAAGGAGGTTTTGCCAAGGGAAGGTTTCAGCTTTTGCTCCCCCAGTCCTGTCTTGTACAGTACAAATAGGCACATTTCTCCAAAAACCAGCAAATGCGTTGCTGAGGAAGCAAAGCCAGTGAAGACTCAGTCCTACCAGCCCTTCCGTGGACCTGGCACCTTTGCTGAGTGGGTTCTGGGATGGGGTTTGGGTTTGGGGACCTCTCTCAGGGTGGGTCAGCTCCTTATATGGCCCTGGGGCAGTTACATTCACATTCGGGAGTGAAGGTACCGACTGTGTAGGATTCCTGTGGCCACTGCTGCTTTGGAAGCCCAGGGAATATTCTGTTTGTTTATGTTGTAGAAGCAGAGAAAACTCCTTGATCCACCAGAATAAATGGAGGGATTTACTCCAGATCTGCTCTACCTCCACATCTTGTCATCTTCTTGATGGGTAATCCCTGCTTTGTGCCAACTTAGGGTGTTGCATCCACGCTTGACGTGATGGAGATTCCTGAATCTGATGGTTCTCATCAACAGCCTAGACTGCAATGTTTGGGAGTCCTCATCTCCTATGCATAGCACGGGAACATATCCAAGTGTTTTCTAAAACAGTCCCTCTCCTTCCCCTTGTTCAGGGAAGGGATGTGGTGTGTTCAGACATTGGCTCACCACAAACCACCCCTCTTTCCACTGAGTGCAATCTGAGGCTTTCCGGTGTTTGGGGAAAGATTTGCAGGGGACTTAAGGAAATGAAGGGCAGTAACATGGGAGAAGGGACAGAGCTGCTGGGGCTCCCTGGAACCGCTGTGGCTGTGATAATGAACCCTTACCAGAACACGCTTCCCTGAGCTCCTGCCTCCGTGATTACGTTTCAGCTGGAAGGAGCTTTACCTGAATTAGTGTTTTGATTTGGATCGAGTGCAGTTTTGAAGGGAGTCCCCTCATCAGTTCTGCTTTCCCTGCACTGGAGTGGGTTTAGAACGCATTAAATCAGTTTCTGTTGGCGCTACTTAAACACAAAATGTGCTTGGGGAGTAGCACAGCCTCCAGCTGGGATGTAAAGACCCAAACCACGGATTGGTTTTGTGATCCTCCTAAACCAAACCTGCAGCTGGGCTGCTCTGTCCATGGAGCCAGGCTCAGCCCAGTCCAAAGCAGAATTCCAGGGCTGCATTTTGTGCTCACTTTGATCCACTGGGGTGCTGCTATTGTGCAGGATTACTGGCAGGATGTAGCCAGAAGTGGTGGCAGTTTTAAATCAGAATTAACTGTAAGGGTGAGGAACAGGAGAAACAAGGACTCCCATGGAATACATCCGTTCATCCCAGTATTTCACACTGTGAGCAGCCCTGTGCCTGCCCTCAGCTTTGTATCCGTGTCAGACACAACAACTTCTGGTCACCTTTCCATACCCTCATCCCTACGATTTAGTCAACCCCTCGAGTACACCTGTCAGCTGCACATTTGTGAAAATTCACTTCTCAGAAAAGAATTAAAGCTAAAACTTAATATCAAGAAATGGGAAGGGTAAATGGTGTGGGAGTTATTAGTATGTCCCACAAGCCCGTGCACTCCCTGCAGACTGGGCTCCCTGTGGTTCAAAGGACAGGGATACCAGAGGGAACTTGAATTTTCAATTCCCTCCCTTCCCCACAGAGCTCTTCTGAAGAAGGAAACCGGAGGTAAATGTTCCTGCTTTTCATCTCTGGGGTGGGGCAGCCCTTCTCAGCCGCTGGCTGTGAGCCATCGATTTTGCCACTGTTCTAAAAAGGGAAAGATTTTAAAACTTTCATCTCGGAGTCAGGGAACAGCTGGGGTGATTCAGCCACTCTGGGCCCTGTAGCTGGCCCTGATTTCCTCTTGCTTCATGACCAGCACAAACACATTTGTTTGGCTCTTTTGAGAAGGGTTGTGTTTGTATTTTTGGGGAGGTTGTAGTTGTTTCTTTTTAACCATTAATGTGCATCCTTTGGATCCTGTATTGGATTGCTGGTTAGAGAGCAGAGAGCCACTCTGAGGGTGGGTGTGAGGATGAGCGATTCCAGCCTGGTGCAGCCCAGGGACACGGACAGAGACGCGGCACAGGGGGTCCATGGGCTGGAGCAGTCCTGGAGGAGCCCTGTCAGAGGACGTGGGCTCTGCCACATGGAGTGGCTCAGACGGGTGAGGAAACAAAGCAATTCTCACAGAAAAGCCGAGCTGGCATTGTTTTCAAGTCCAGCTTTTTGTTCTCCTAGGAAATTTCATGGTGAACAAGTCTAAATTATTACCTCCTAATGCTATTGTTTCTTGTGTTTTTGTGGGAATATTAAAATTCTTAATTTCTGTGGCCCTTCCCACACTACTGCAGGGATGTTTGACCACACCATTCCCAGTGGTACTCGATGGACTGGCCAGAGTTGTGGTATCTGTGTCTTAGATCTGTGATAAAAATACATTATTATTGACTAAGCTTTGGTGTTCCTAGACTCTCAGCTGAGAGTCTGAACTCAGAAGAGTGCATAGAAATAGAAAGAAGGAGTTTTATGTACCCTGCCTGCATGCAGGAATCATCTCTGGAATGTGCTGAGTGTTTCAGCTTAGCACTTCTACAGGAAAAACCTAGAACATTGCCGTTTCATTCCTTCCTTTCATGTGATTTATAAACCAGATTTTTAAAGGAGAGGAAAAACTCCAACTTGATTTTTTTATGACTACAAACCATTCAAAGTGTACCAAAGTCATAAATCAGATCCCAGAAACAGTGTTCAGGGTTTTACTTTCTGGATGGCCTTTAGGATGCAGTTTTCTAGACTTTTCTACAATCTTGTAGTTGACAGGGAAAACTGGTAAATAGTTTCTTGATTCCAGGAGCTGGGTTTTTGTGAGAAATACAAAATGTACAAAATACTGCAATACCAGCTCCCCTCAAAAAAACCAAAACCTTGATGTTTGGGTTATGACCATCATGGTTGCTGTAAATCTTCATTAAATTCTTCACCACTGTCTGGCTTTCACACATTCAAAATAATATTTTCTCCCCCTAAGAGTAAGGAGGATGACACAGGGCTAGGGAGGAGAACACAAGGACAGCACAATGCAAGTCTTCCCTTAGAATTAATTTGGGTAAAATTAATTTTGACATTTTCTCCCCTATCTTACTACTTCTCCTGTGAAAGGGAAATGAACACCAGGATTTCCAGGGCAGAGTGCAGGGCCGTGGGTCAGAGCAGGGCTCTGTGGGCAGCGCCTGCCCCTCGCTGCTCTGTGCTGCCTGTGGTCCCTCAATCCTCTCTGCAAAGAGGAACACAGCTCTGTCTCGGGGTGCCCACGGGTCAAACAGGAACGCCAATGGCAGAAAACCCTCCCGGGCACGGTGCTTTGGGAATCTGGGTCTGACTGCAGCCGTGTGCATCACATTCAGTTCAACCCACTGGACAACACTGGATTTTCCCTCAGCCCAAAAATCATGTCCATCAAATAACGGATCCTTCCCTTCGTGGGTGTTTTCCAGGAATCTTCTCAGAAGCTTTGCAATGTGTGCAAGAGAAAAAGGAATTGCAGGGCTGATGCTGAATTCCACCCTCGGCCAGCCAGAGCTCTCCAGCTGCTGCCCCCGCTGAGCTCCCAGGCTCGATCTCTCTTGATTTAAACAGGAATAATTTGGCAATTGCCTTTAAAGGTGCAATTGCCGTTTGAGAAGAGCATGAGGTCGGTTTTGTACGTGACCTGTTCCTTTCCCCCTTGCTTTTAGCCGGAGCTGTGCAGGTAAACTCGCACCTCCCGCGTTCCAAGGGCTCGGCAGCTGAGTTTGGGCTCCCTCCCTTGTGCCGCCGCTCCCCCGGGTACGACAGAAGCAGCAGCCCCGCGCGTCTCCTCAGCTGCGGGGTGGAGGCAGGAAAATGTTCCCTTCCCGTCGGTAAATCGCCCTCCCGAGGGCTTCCCAGCCGGTGTCCACGGCCCCCTGCAGCGTTTTCATTGATGTGCACAGTGCAGAGAGGGTAATTCCTCCCTCGGAGAGCGCAGGAGTCACGCTCTGCTCCTCCAGCCTGCCGAGAGCCAGCGCCCTGGCAGACCCATGGAATCACTAAGGCTGGAAAAGGCCCCTGAGATCATCGACTCCAGCCACTCCCCAGGCCACCACTGACCATGTCCCCAAGCGCCACATCCACAGGGCTGTTAAATCCCTGCAGGGATGGGGATCCAGCACTGCCCTGGGCAGCTGTGCCAGTGCCTAACCACAGTTTCCATGAAGGAATTGTTAGAATATCCAACCTAAACCCCCCTGGCACAACTTGAAGTCGTTCCCACCTCCTGTCCCTGTTCCCTGGGAGCAGAGCCCGACCCCCCCGGCTGCCCCCTCCTGTCAGGGAGTTGTGCAGAGCCAGAAGGGCCCCCGGAGCCTCCTTTGCTCCAGGCTGAGCCCCTTTCCCAGCTCCCTCAGGGATTCTCCAGCCCCTGCCCAGCTCCGTTCTCTGCCCTGGACACGCTCCTGCCCCTCCATGTCCTCCTTTGTCATGAGGGGCTCAAGGTGCCCCACTCTGGCTGAAATCATCCCCTGTGCACAGGGAGAGAGAGGGGCTGCAGTCTCGGGATCTCAGGAGTGCTGTGGGTTCACTGTGAGGTCAATATTCACCATCTTCACTCACAAGAGAGGCGACAGTCCCAGGCTGGTTTATCTGTAGCCAACAGAGCCTGGCCCAGCCCGGGGGCTGCTCACCTGCAGCCGAGGCAGAGAGGCGTCTGTGCTCCCTCACTGCTGCTCTTCCATCTCACAACTGTTACACATCTGAGGAGCCCCGTCCCCCAGGAAACACACCCCACCTCCTTTGAAGGGGAAGGGAAGACTTCAAGGATGTTTGAGGTCACCTTTGTGGTGCCAAATTTCCACGCTCACAAACCAAGGGAAGGTTCGGAGTCTTTTCTGAGTGCTCGGTTACACAGAACTGCAGTCAGCGAGTGCCCTTTGTGTTTCTGAGAGGAGCTGGGGCTGCTGCAGAGTCCCTCCAGAAACCTCCCCAGCTCACGGAATTCTTTCCTGGAGCTTTGTCTCTCCCTAGAAAATTAATTCCTGCTATTGCATCTCTCTCCATTCGCTGGCGTATTTTGTGAAATATTCATTTGTTTTTATATTGCACTTTTCCACCTACGTTCACCTCACTGTCAGCTCAGGTTTGGAGCTCTGATCTTGTGCTGGTCTTTCATAAGCTTCTGCCTCCTGAGTATTCCTTTTTAAACTGGATTATGGCAAAGACTTTTAAAAAATGAACTAAAACCCCCCATGGGATTAATGAAACTGTGATTCTTTGGTGGTTTTTTTTTCCTTTTCTCTCCACTATCCAGAAGAGAAAAAAGAAAAATCTAAGAAACTTACTTTTTATTTTTCTAAAATACAAGTTCCAGTTGTGTGGCCATGGAAACTAGAGCTTTAAGAAAACATAATAAAACTGAGAGATTCATTACAAGACCTCGAGAGTGGACAAAGCACTCACCCCCATGGAACAGCTCTTGTGGCAGGCAACAAGAAAAACAAAAACCCCAAATACCACACATGGTGAGTGCTCGGGAGAAAATTCACAAAAAAACCACAGCGCAACAAACAAAAATAAAACCCAAATGAAAAAAACCCCAAGTTATTTATTTGTATTAATGCCCTCCATCTGCTCTCTGACTGGTATTTTTTCTAAACTAGATTGAGATCTTAAGGTCAAACAAAAAATGAGGAATAAAATTCAGAGAGTCTGGGGAAATTGAACGTTGCTGTGTATGAGAATAATCAATGAAGAATTTGGCAATAACTGATTTATCTCTTTCACTGGACTCTTGCTCATCTTTACATTGTGTCCCTTTTTCTGTCCAGAATCTAAATGTTTTTATTAGATTAAATAACGTAACTCTGAGGACAACTTTGCTCTGTGGTATTATTTACAAATGAAAAGGAGGATAATTTAGTCCATTGCTGTAAATTTGCAATGTTCAGTTCCATCCCAGCTTTATCCAGCTGGTGCAGGTTTCCTGGGAGGCGCTGGCAGCGCACAGCCCTGCAGAGCTGGGATTTGGGATTTGCTCTTCTCTTCCTCTTTGCTGGCCTGCCCACCACGCTTCCTACCCAGCCCAGAGCAGTGGGGCTTGGAACTGGAATTCCCCGGGGACTGCTGGATATTCAATGCACACTCGTAAACCCATCCACAGCTTAAGGCTTTTCCTGACACCACCTCAACCCCCACTGAATTATTCGATGTAAAACTGCTCCATCTCCAGCAGCTGCTTCTGTCATCTCTTTTCCCTTTTGGCCTTCTCCTGCACCCCATTTAATTTTTAATATCTTTTCTTGCTTTTGTCTTGTTATCCAAAGTTCCTCTGCAGAGTGGCTTTGTCCTGCAGCAGCAGTTTGCAGGAACACGCTCAAACTCCCCAATTTTGTAAAGTATGTACGTGGATCTAAGTTTGGGAAGGGTGCCCTGTCTAAATCCTGAGGTTTTACTTGCCCATAAATTTTCAAAATCAATTAATGAAAAGAGAATCAAGTTCTGAGTCTCCCTTCATGCCTTTAGTTCCTAAATCAAGTTAATAACCACGTGTGACCTTTAAGGTGGAGGTGCCGGGCCCTTTGGTGCCTGCAGTGGGGTGTAAATCAGGGGCTGCTCAGTTCAGTTCTGCCCCTGCCTTGGCCGCTGAGCTTTCCCCCTTTCTTTGATTTTCAATATCTTTTCTGGTTTGGACTTTGAAGAGTTTAGCTCATCAATGTCTGAAGGCAGAGGATAGAGGGGATGGCTGATTGAAATCTGATTTACTGGGGACTCAGTATCCAGTATAGGATTCACTCGTGACAAGTTACTGCTGGAAAAGGTTTGTTAAGAGTGTGTGATAATGTAGATTTTCTGTGGCACCGTGGCCATGCTCAGCTCCAGCTGAAGGCGCTTGCAGCACTCAGAATTTGGTTAGAAGGGAACGTTTTTTCAGCCAAAGAAATTCCTTGAAGTTATTTATTTACTCCAGCAGGAGAGGGAGATCCTCCTGAGGCTGCTACTTCCAGGATTCCTTCCCAAAATCACCGTCATTTCAGTTTCTGGGGTGCGTGGGTGTGGGTGTCTCTGTGATGGAGAAACGACGCTCATGGAGCTTTCGTACCATTGGTGTGGAAGCTGCTCTGGCAACTCCCCGTGGCTTATGAATGCCAAGGTAAATAATAGCCAAAGACATGCATCCACTATTATTCTCATAATTTCCTGCTGCCCTCAGGCAGTAATAACTTACACATCCTATTTTCCAAATGTTTCTAATTTATTTCTCATGAGGAGAATTATCTCATGAGGAAAACTCCTCCCCTTCGCAACCAGTCCCTGCCTCTTCTTCTCCAGCTGCCCCAGCCGAGGGGAGCGCTCACAGGCCAAGCTTAGGGAGCCCCTGCACAGGGCACATCCAAACTCCTCACTCTCCTCGCTGCTCTGCAGCTCTGGCATTCTCCCTCCCCAGTCCCTAATCCTGCCTGCAGCTCTGCAGGGAGATCTCATCCCCTATAACCCCAGCTCGTGGCTCTCGTGCAGCTCCTGCTTTTCCCTCCGAGCCTGGGACTGGGATGTCCCTGTTATTCCAGCCCCACCTCTGGCATGTGCAGCTGGAGCTGGATTTGCAACTCGTGCATCAGCCACGAAGCTTCTCCTGAGAAACAGCAGCACAGGGAGGAAGCAGCCAATTCTATGTTTTATTAACATCAGGGCAGAAACATCATTACAGGCCCTCGGTTCTCCTCTGTTAAGGGATATCTTTGTTTTTCCAATACTTTTTTCCACTTGATTACCATCTATATTGACTCGTGAATTGGCTTTGAGAGTGCAGCAAATGATGTGCGGTGATGGCTGTGTGGTAATTGGAAATGTAGGAGAAAAGACAACTCAAAATAAGATTCTGCAGATTGGTTAAGTAAATAAAATTACCCTGAAATACCATAAAACTCTTTCCATGAATGCTTAGGTGAAGCTGCAGTGTGAAAAGGATGTCCCTGGGCTGGACTGTGATTCCACTTTTTGACTCCACTCCTCCTTGAACATCCTTGGAAGAATCCAGCCCTGAAAGTAAATTTATATTTTTCATCTTTCCTTTTAATTTTGGGGGGATTGCAGAATATATTTTACATTTTAGCTTTGGATAGACTGCAGGGGGAAAGGCATCTCCTCCATTAGTTTGCAGGAATCCTCGAAACAAAAACATTATTGTGCTTCCATGCTCAGTCCTGGAAACTAAAAACACAGAAATAAACAGTGAAAATTTGTAACCATGCTGCAAATTGTTATACAAAATAAATTACTGCTACAAGCTGGTAGCTATTGCTGTTTCTGTTCTCTACAGCCGTGTAGCTCAGCCTGTGAAGTGGTGAAGGGAGCTAGAAAGCAGCATTAGGGCTTTTTAAACACGTTTTCTCTCTCTCAGCCCCATGCACTAACACAGTGTTGTGGTAACTGGGTTGCAAACACATCTGAGATGTTACTGTTCTCAGGGGTGCATGAAGCAAGCAGGTTTTATTCATGTACTGGAAAGTGATCAAGAAAAATAAGTTTTCTTCCTCTTTCTGTGCTATTTATTGTGTGCTCTGCCCCGTTCTCCTCCCTGCAGCTTCCTGCGGCGAGGGGCGTTCTGCTGCCGGCTCTCCGGCCAGCCCCAGAGCTGCTTTTCTCCAGCAGAACTTGGTGCTGCTGGAGGCACGGCTGGCTGAGGGAGAGGAGCGCTGGGCAGGAGCAGGGTGCTCTGCGCCCACCTCGGGGAGTCGTGGCAGGCAAAGCTTTGTGTCCCTGCAGCGCTGCCTGCCCCGGGAATGGGATTCCAGCAGGGAGGGAGCGCGGCAAGGGGGAGAAATCCACGAGGGTTCCATCCATTCTTGGGAACTGAGACGAAAAATTTCATGTGTTCTTTTAAAATGAGTCTTTTTCTGATTTTGTTCAGTTTAGGCTTTTGTAGAACTCTTTTTTCCTTCTTCTTTTTCATTTTGTGACTAAGTTTTTACCCCACTTTTTGCGTGGCCATTTTCAAGGAACTCACTTACAAGGCTTTAATTCTGATCTAAGACATTTGCTTCTGTGCTAAATAAAGCAGCAATTAAATATTAAAACCATACCTTTTGTGGCTGAGCATTCTCCCTCATAGCTGTTAAACTCTAAGACATATTTTGCTTTTTAATTATTCATATTTTGAAATTTATTTTGTGAGTATAGAGTAAGTGTTTTGTGGGAAACTGGGAGAAGGATGGTCTGGCTGCTGCTGGAGACTGCAGTGTGAGCCAGGATCAGTTCCAGCTCTGATAGAATCTTCCTGGATGGCGGGCAGTGCCTAGAAATATCCTGAGTTTCTGCTCGATGCCTGGGTGAGAGCAGCTGTGGGGTTATTGCTGAGGGGCTTTGGTACCTCCCTTTCTGCCCCTCTGCCCCCTCAGGTGAGCCCCCACCTGCAGAGCTGCCCCAGCCCTGTCCCAGCACAGGGAGCACCTGGAGCTGCTGGAGTGAGAGCGGAGGAGGCCCCAGGATGATCCGAGGGATGGAGCAGCTCTGCTGGGAGGAAAGGCTGGGAGAGCTGGGATTGTCCAGCCTGGAGAGGAGAAGCTCTGGGGTGACCTCAGGGTGGCCTTGCAGGGCCTGAAGGAGTCAACAAGAAACACAGAGAGAGACTTGGGACAAGGGCTGGAGGGACAGGACAGAGGGGAAAGGCTTTCTGCTGACAGAAGGGTGGGGTTAGGTGGGATATTAGGAAAAAATTCTTCCCTGTGAGGGTGGCGAGGGCCCAGCACAGGGTGCCCAGAGCAGCTGTGGCTGCCCCTGGATCCCTGGCAGTGCCCACGGCCAGGCTGGACGGGGCTTGGAGCAGCCTGGGACAGTGGGAGGTGTCCCTGCTGTGGCAGGGTGGGGAACAAGATGGACTTTGGGGACTGTTCCCACCCAAACCATCCCATGATTCCCTTACAGGCCTGACAAGGACACTGCCCTTCAGCGTGTTCAGGGAGCTGTCCCAGAGACCTGAACTGTTCTGCAGTGCCACAATAACCACAGGCACGGAGCGAGTGAACCAGAGCTGCCAACAGGGAATGCTGTGTGTTCTCCTCCCGTCCCCATTGAGAACCCCTGAGCTGGAACCGTACAAACCCCACATTTCTGTAAGAACTGAGCCGCCATCGCTTCGCCCTGAGACAAACTGGTTCTGTACGATGAGAAAAATGGCAAATTTATTTGCTTAAGGTTTGAAAGATATTTATGAGCTTTGGTAAGGAGGAAATTTCATCTCTGAACAAAGCCTTGCGCACCAGGTTCTTTGTGAACCGCCTGAAGCCCTTTGCTGTAATTATTCATCTGATTTGCGCAGGGTGGATTGGGCACAGGCGATTCCTCCTGACAAACCGAGCCTGACTGCTCCAGCAGTGCTCTTTAAGTCTTTGCCTCCGTGCTGGAAACGCCGCAGGAGCCCAGGAAGGGGAGATCTGAACTCAGCTGGTGCCAGCAGCCTGTGCTGTTCAGTGTGGGAGTTACGGTGGCAAAGCCTCAGCAGAGGGAAACATCTGATGGAACCAGACAGGTCGCTGCTGAGTTACAGGGTCCCGTGCTGCTGGCAGAGCTATTTTTTTCTAATGAGACTTAAGACTGGAGCTCTGACCTCCCTTTGTGTGTTAGCACTTTCTGCAAGGGATGAGAAATTTGGTAGCTGGCCAGATTCCAGCCCACAGTAAGTTCTTAGATTTTGCCTGCTGAGATTCCCTCTGCAGTTTCAGGGACACAGAGTGCCCAATTCTCATTATCCTGGAGAAGGAGAGGCTGAGGGGAGATCTCAAACCAGTCTGTAACTTCCTCCCGAGGCAGCTCCAATCTCTGCTCAGGGACAGCACCCAGGGAAGGGCTGGAGCTGGGCCAGGGTCAGGATATCAGGGAAAGGTTCTTCCCCAGAGGGTGCTGGGCACTGCCCAGGCTCCCCAGGGAATGGTCCCGGCCCCGAGGCTGCCAGAGCTCCAGGAGCGTTTGGACAGCGCTGCCAGGGGTGCCCAGGGTGGGGTTGTTGGGGGGTCTGGGCAGGGCCAGGAGCTGGATCGGTGATCCCTCGGGACATCCCAATCCAGCTGCTAACAGAGATGCAGCAACTTTGTTTGACCTGCTCTGAAAGGGCTGCGCTGCAGCAGTAAAACCCCATCTGAGTGTACAAACGTGAACAACGGATGATGGAGAAAGACAACAAATCCTCCTCTTCTCCCACAGTGGCTCTGCCTGCAATCTGAGGGAAGCCTGCTCTTTCGAGGAAAGGATGATAACAGTTCCAAACAAGAAATTACTTTCTCCCAACTGATTGAGCGATAAGGAAGGTTCATTTGTGCCCTGCTGCCAGCCTGGGAGAGACTTGAGGAGGGAGGTTGTCTCCACAGTTTTGAGGTCAAATTATTAAATGATTCAGGAGGTATAACTTTAATTTCAGCCTATGTCTATTTAATGTGAAGAGCCAGACACTTGTGAGGAGATTCTCAAGGTCTGGAGGCTCTGAGTGAACAACAGCCCAAGGATCAGTAAGAACAGGCCCTTCAGGACGAGAGAGGCTGTGGGAATTTGTTCCTTAGGGCTGGATATGTGTTTTGACTGGGCTAAAATTGATTTTCTTCACAGAAAAAAAGGCTTGATGGGGGTAAGACACTATTTCTGTGCCCTGTGCTTTCCAAATAACAAACAGAGCTGTCTTAGAGGATTTCTAATATGAAGCAAAGGGGTGGACAAAATAAAGGGAAGCCCAGTGCACAAATTCAGCAGTCAAACAGAGGTCCAGACTCTTGCTGATGACAGGGATTTGTTCATTACCTTGGGCTTAGAACAGTTGCAAGGCAAACACGATGCTGTGGGCATTGGGAAATTCAAAATCAGATATCCAGCCTGCTGCCATGACTTTCCTCTTCTATGACGGGACCATTGGGACAAATTTTGTAAAACTCTTGGGCTCTAGAAGTCATCTTTTGCTTAGCTGGTTTGTTTTCTCATATTCTCTAAAAGAAGTCTACTCCTAATTGCTGGAAGGGCTGCTTTGTTTTACCTGAAAATGAGGGTGAGTTTCCACAGTGCCGACTGCGCATTGGGTGCTGGATTCCCTCAGCCCAGCTCTGTCCCTCTGGCCGTGCTGGAGTCTCTGCTCATCCTGTACTGGGATTTTCCAGCACCCATTCTGCCCATCAGACGTGGCCTCGCTGCTGCCAGCGGAGCCTGAAGAGCCCTAGAGCTCCATGTTGCCAACTCATCCCACACATCCTGTGGTGCCAAAATCAGAGAATCCTCCTGATCAGCACAGTGACATGGGATAACCCATTTTCTTAGATTAAATGTTTGATATTCCCATGAGTTCCTCTCCACCCTTCAGCAGAACTTCATTGGGTGACTGAATTTCCATACATAGGATCTCCTTGGCATGGATTCCTTCCATTTCAGTGGTTTTATTTCCCTTGTGTGTGCGCCTAATTTTAAAGATCTTTCTCCTTGGGATGACAGAATACTTTCTTTATAGTAATTAAGAAATGCTTTTGAATGATTATTCCGGAAAACAGCATTTACCTCTCAGTGGAAACGATTCTGCTACACTACTTCCATTGAAAACCAGGGATATTTCATATTCTGGGGACAAGGGGAGACCTGGGCTTTAGCTACAAGAGCACAGTGAATTTGGCAGGGACGTTCAGTGCAGTGCTGCTCAGAATATGAGAGCAGCAAGTCTGGAGTGTGCTGTGCAAGCAAGGAATCAGAGAGATTTCAGCCCAAATTAATTAGCATTATGTAAGCGGAGAGGAAAGCAGAAATTTAAAGGGGAGGGAGACATCTGCTATGCCTCTGCGTTTCCAAGCCTGCCTGCAAATACAGGTCTGCTGGAAAGACAGGAGGATCTCCTGGAAACAGGGAGTGAGTGACGAGGAGCCGCTGGCTGAAATCCAGAGGTGTGGTCAGTGCTAATCCTGGCTCTGTCTGACGAGGGATGGTTTGCTCTTGCAGCTCTCTGGGACTGTTTACTATTACGTTATGGTGGGGATTGTACGGCAGCAAACTGACCCCTCCCTGTCCTCTCCCAGCAATCCAAGCACACTGGCAATGTCTATCGGGCTGATGGAAAAAATTCCCAAACACTCTTACCTGCAGAACCAGGAAGTTTTCTGCCATATCAAGAAATCCTCGCTGAGGAATGTGATGTGTTTGCTGCGAGGTGCTGCTGGCAGAGGCACAGTGGCTCCGGAATGCTCCTGAATATCTCCCAGGCACAGAAGAGATTGCGGTGGCGAGGTGGGAGGTAATGTTCCAGCAATTTGGAAATCACTGTTGAGAGTTATGGTGCTTAGCTAAGGAAACACTTCTCTGGAATAAGACATCAAGGCAGACTGACTCCTTCTCCCCCACTGCTTTCCTCTGGTGGAATCTATTAAAGTGTGTTGTGAGGAATAAAAGCAGTGAGGTCAGGTCAGGCTGCGTGGCCAGGGAGGTCAGACAGGGTTAAGCAGGTCAGGTCACATTTCTGTGTCTTCTGTGGTTCTCCAGGAATTTGGGGTCACTGCTTAGAAACTGCTATTTGATCAGCTGTTGGTAATTTGAGCATTACACAAGAGCAAGTGGAGTCAAAGCTGATTCTTGGAGGTGAATGATAAGTAAAAAGAGGAATGAATGGAACAACGATACACTAAAAAATCAAATCCACCGATCCTTTGTTTTATTCCCTTTTTAAATAAGCTGTCATGGTTAGTTGACCTAGAAACAAGGGCTGTGTGTGTTTCACTGTGCTTGAGAAATAAACGCAGCAGAGGCCGAGTGTCTGGGAAAGGAGGGCAGGCAGCTGAGATGTGCACAAGGTGTTGTTCTCCTGCGAAAATTAACTTGTCACTTCAAAAGTGGCTGGGCACCGAGCATGGACAAAAGCTACTTTGAATATCTGCTAGGAGATGGAGCCGTGTTGAAGGGCTAAGCAGCATCTTTATCCAGTAATTGCCAAGTATTTAATAACTTTTTTTTAAAAGTACATTATCGTGAGGTGGTTTTCATCGCCATTCATCAGGCTGGCAAATGGAGACGTGGGGAGGTTAAATAACTCACCAAAGGTCAGCACAGCCCAATGGCAGCGCTGGCAGCAGAACCTGGTGCTGAACCTCCCCTGCTGAAACGAGTGGCTCGGAAAGAAAGGAAACTCCAGGGGCATAAATTAACTGCTCTTGAATGATGGAAATGCCACTAGAATCAAGTGAGAGGAGAAAAACCTGGCGTCAGCAGCTCAGAGAGGGGAACGTCGGGATGGATTTCCCATTCCCAGGGGAATGGGAGAAGGTGGAGTAAAACTATGTTTGTTTAGGGGTTTTACTGCTCTTTTTGTTGTTTGAGGTCTGACTAAGAATTTGGCTCAGGTGTTCCCAAATGTCTCAGTCTTTGCAAGCCAGTCTCCTTATAAAGTTGTGATTTGCAGGCCTAAAAGCAGCAACATAGAGGGAAAAGCAAATTCCCTTGAGACTGTTGGTTTATTGGTGAGTTCTTCTCCACGAGACGTGTGTGTGGCTCTCCATCCCCCGCCATCCTTGCTCTGGATCTCCTGCTCTTGAGTTCTCCAGCACTGGAGATGGATTTCCAGTGGGGTAATGCTGAGAAAATCCCACTCTAGCGGGGAGCAGAGAGAATCCCCCGTCCCTTCACGTCCAGTGAGGAAAATCATGTTGCGGAAAGGAGAATTTCTTTACAGCCCAGCAATACAAAGTGAGTTTCAAGACGACAAATTCTGTGTCTGTTTGACTGAAACGGCAAGGATTGACAGCCCTGGTTATGTCATCCAGGATTTGTACTCCAGCTCTGAGTTCCTACTCACCGTTCTCCTCTACCCACTCCTGCTTGGCAGTTCTTCCTCCCAGCTCTGCGTTTGGAGCCATGACAGATTGCTGAACAAAACAGCCATTTCTCTGCACTGTGGTTCCCCCAGCGCTCTCTGGTGCACCTGCACCCCCAGACCCCAAACATTTCATGTCTCTTTGTGCAGAAATGGCTGCTTTGGAGCTGGAGCAGAAGGAGAAAACCCAGCAAAATGCCGTGTTCATTGAAGCATTCAATGAACTTACAGTGCGAGTTAATTGTATATACCATAAAACTGAACTACTACAATGGTTTTATGGGGAGTGAGTGTTTTAAAATCATTTAAGCCTAAACACATTTAATTCATGGCAGATTTTCCAGTTTCTGGGTGCTGAAAATGCTCGTGTTGCAGAGAACAAAAAGAATCACAAAGCTGATACTACAAGAAATTTTTGATTTTTCTGCTTCACAAATAAGAGAACAACCTTGTGTGGATATCTGGTGATGGAAGGGTTGGAAAAGCAGGGTTAGGGAGTTAAGGCTTTGAAGAAGGGCTAATCCTAAGGCACAGATCTCCCCCAGGCATTTCATGGTGCCAAGGCCGCCTCTCCTGTAGTTTGGGGTCTGTGCTCAGCCCCTGCTCTGCCTCTGGTAAACACCCATGTGAATTCTTCTCTCTCATCTGTTTGGGAAAGAACAACACGAGTCTAAAGCTGGTGATGAATTCTGGTGTTTTCTACAACGAACCAACCACTTCAGTGTTTTCCTTTGGCTTACAAGAAACTTGAAATGTGGATTCTCCAGTCCCACTGTCTTATTTTCAGTGGCTCATTAATGATGTGTACGTTGGGTTTTCCTCCAAAACATGAACAAGAATAGTTCCTTTAAAAACAACACAGGCAAACACACTCTTTTTATAGCAGGAGGGAGAAGGATAAGTGTCAGTCAAGACTGGTTCCAAATATGTCTCCAACGAGGCCTCCTACAGACTCAGAGACACTGGCTGGGTGCCATGGAGATTCCTCAGGGCTAGAACTCTTCAAAGAGTGTTTGTTATGGGTTTCCACCGGAGAGAAATTTACCCGGGAAGGACAAACAGACCCTGCTACTGTGTTTCCTCTGCTCTAGAGAAGCGCTCTGAAATGTTTAGAGTGTTGCCTCGGATTGTTTAGAGTAGTTTCACTTTCTGGGGGTTGTTTCATCCTGCTGGGTTTGTGGGGATGCAGAGCAGCTGGAACACCTCACCTGTTCCCCCCGGGATTCCCTTGGTTTCCAAAGGGGCAGGGGATGCAGCAGGGGTGTGCAGAGAGCTCCTACCTCACTCCAAAAAGCCTGATTGTGGAGATGAGCCAGGCCTGGAAGTGCTTTAGCCTGGATAAACTCTGCAAACACTCGAGTCTTTGAATGAAAACCAATATTAAGCTCCAGAGTTATCCCAATGATTTCATTGTCTGGTTCAGACAAAGCCTGGGAAATGTGTCTCCAGGACACAACCACCCTCAAATCCCCATCGCTGGGAAATGGCCTCAAGTTGCACCAGGGGAGGTTCAGGTTGGATATCAGGAAAAATTTCTTCACTGGAAGAATGGTTAAACATTGGAGCAGAATCTCCAGGGCAGGGGTGGAGTCACCATCCCTGGAAGCATTCAAAAAGTGGAGACTTGTGGGCACTTCTTGTTGTGGTTTAGTGAGCACAGGGGTCCAAGGTTGGACGTGATGACCTTGGAGGTCTCAGTGTAAACTCGGGGATGAATTTCACTTGATGGCAATTCTTGATTTTATTACAACCTCAAGACGTTTGCCTTATGCAGGGATTTCTTGTATGGCTTGTCCTTGCTTTTTGGCTTCTCTTGAAAAATGTTGTGTAGATTATTCCTTAAGGTTTACATAACTCTGAGTTCCTTGAGCAATTATTCAACACAAACCACAAAGCAACGAAAAGTTACTGCCCATGGACAAAACTGAGTATTTTAATAATTTATAATGTTTTTCAAAATGTGCATCTAATTATTTTTGAGGGCATCCCCACATGACATTTGCCATTTTTACAGATGCTAGGATGACTTTTTTCTCACAGGAAGAGCAGCATAGCCTCTTTTTGGTGCGGAGAGGACAGAGAGATGGAGAGCAGTGGTGGCACTGGAGGGACGGGCACTGCAGGGACTGGATGTCAGTGGTGCTGCCTGTGGGAACTGCGGCACAAGGAAGCACAGGGGACAAGCGTGGGCTGCAGGACAGTGGCTGGGTTCAGGCTGGGATCAGGAGACTCCAGAGGGATTCAGGAGTCCGTCAGGAAATGTGGGGACTGTGTAGTGTTAGAGACTGGAGAAACATCTGGGGAACAAAGAGGCATCACATGAAAAAATATGAAAACTGTGACTGCATAGGAGAGGCTTCAGCCTGGCCCTGGGCTCAGGATTTATTTCTGTTTTCCCTCCTGTTAAACATTGAGGCCAATGGCCATGAAGGCAGGGACCTCCTGCTCTTGGGTGTATCTCTGCCTTTACAGTCCTGTCAAGCAACAGTAACGCAGAGAAGCTGCTGGATGGGAGCTGTTCAGACAGTAATTAAAGCTGTACTGACAATTACAAGGAAAAACTCAGCTATTCTGATCTCAAAAAGGAACTTAAAATAGAAGAGATGTCACTCCAAACGTGTCAGTCAAATAGCAGTGCTGGGTCAGCTCCTGCCTGGCTTACAGACCTATTAAAATGTGCAATAAAGACATGGCTGTGGCCAGGAGAACCCACTCATTGCATAACGTAGCCAAAGCCAGCCCTCAGATAAAACAGTGTGTGGCTGATCTTTCCATTCCACCGCTGCTAATTCCACTAATTTCAGCAGGAACGCTCTTGGCTCGAGCACCACACCTGTACAGGAGCACAGGTGCTCTGTTCTCTGCCTGCATCGTGGGATCTGCTCTGAGGTGTCTCTGGGCCTTGTCTGAATTGCAGGAGGCTTCTCTAATGTCTCTGGAGTTCTGACACAATCTCTTACCCACAGCCCGGAGTGTGCAAGGGATTCAGGGGAGAGCCCGGCAGGGGTAAAGCGCTGCAGGAGGGTGAAACTCCCACCTCTCCTACAGCGTCTCTTCCTGGGAAGGGTCAGCCCTCCAAGGAGAAATCCCATCCCTCTGCACGGCACCACTCATTAGAGCGTTTGGGGTGTTTGGAATGGTGAACTTCACAGGACAGGGCGATTTAGGGCAGCCTAGACTGGAAAAGTGTATCCATAGGCAATGGGAAGGGTCAGAGTTCATCCCTGAACAGGGCAGGACAGAAGGGACTTTGCCACTGTCATCCCTGGCAGCTGCCTGGGTACAGGCAATGCCTTGCTGTGCTTCAAGGGCAGAGCACACGTTTGCCTCTGGAGGAGGACGTGCACAGGCTGATCCCACAGGAAGAGCTGCTTAATTAATAAAGCCATGAGGAAAATTCTGTTCTGGCTTTTTTCTTGCTTTTCTGACTTCAGGGTTGATGAGGCTGAGGAACAGAGGACTACACAGAAACTGTTTGCTGCAATGTCTTGGGACCTTCCAGCAGCAGAGAACATGCTTTTTAATGGCTCTTCTGTAGGAAATAATGGTTGTGCATCTGTACAGAGTTCTCGAGCCCCGTGCCATTCCATACAGGTTCAACAGAATCACAGAGTGTGCCGAGCTTCAAGGGACCCAAAGAATCATTGAGTCCCACCCCTGGCCCTGCACAGACACCCCAACAATCCTTCACTGTCCCTGGGAGCACTGTCCAAACGCTCCTGCAGCTCTGGCAGCCCTGGGGCCATGCCCATTCCCTGGGGAGCCTGGGCAGTGGCACTTGAGCAGCTCCTGCCATGTAAAACCCCAGCATTGAGTGGCACTTGGGCCGTGTCACTCTGCAGCAGGAAAACGTTCAAAAGTAGGTCGTGGAAATAATCCTGCTGGTTCCAGTGTACAATGGGGTCAAAAGTTCAGAGGGAGCTGGGGAACGCAAAGAGTTTCTTCTGCCTGAGTGCTGGACACGAGGTGTTCTCTGTGAGGGGCTGTGGAAGGAGGATTTCTCCTAAGTGGGACGTAGCCATCAGCTGGGCTCGATAAAAAATGCAAAATTTACAGAACCATTTCTTCCCTGGAACTTGGTGTCTTCCTTCCTCTCTGAAGAATGAAGTTCTCTGGAGCAGAGTGGGAAGAAAAAACTTGTTAGGTCTCTATATTCAGATGTGCAAGTCCTACATATTGGAAATATATTCAAGCTTCTGGACAGCTCTGTGATGATTTGTTCATTCTCAGTTACAGAATTTAGACACAGGATGAGGGAGAAAAGGAGAAAATTGGATGAGGGTCAAGTTTAAGATGAATTTTGGGTTAGAAGCTGTGGCTGTAAATGTTTTTCTCTCTTTTTGATTTTTACTTACTGGTTAAATTGTCTTTGAGTTTCAAGTGGGATATTCCTGTGGTATTTTGGCTGCTCCTGCCCCAGGGCCAGGACAGAGAATCCAAATCCATGCTGTGGACTTGATTCAGAATCCAGACCTCTTGCTGAGGTTTTGGTACAGGGATTCGTAGCCATGATTATAGAATTGTGGAATCATGGAATGGTTTGGTTTGGTTTGGTTTGGTTTGGTTTGGTTTGGTTTGGTTTGGTTTGGTTTGGAAGGACCTCTAAAGATAATCCATTTCCAACCTCCCTGCCTTGGACAGGGACACCTTCCCTGGCCTTGGACACTTCCAGGATGGGGCAGCCACAGCTTCTCTGGGCACCCTGTGCCAGGCCTCCCCACCCTCCCAGGGAAGGATTCCTCCCCAACACCCCAACCATCCCTGCCCGCTGGCAGAGGGAAGCCATTCCCTGTGTCCTGGCACTCCAGGCCCTTGTAAATGGTGTCCCTCCATGGTTTTTGTCAGCCCCTTCAGGCACTGGAAGGCCACAATCAGGTCACCCCGAAGCTTCTCTTCTCCAGGTGGAACAATCCCAGTTGTCTCAGCCTTTCCTTGTGGGAGAGATGCTCCATCCCATCTGGACTCACTCCAGCAGCTCCATGTCCTCTCTCCTCCTGGCCAAAGCAGAAACCGTTTGAGAACTCCCTGGGAGCGCTGGGGCTCCCCTCTGCCCTCTGTGTCTATAGCACACAGACAACACAAACCCGGTAACCGGGAACGCCCGAGCTGTGGGAGGGCTCTGCGTGGGGTCACATCCGGCTCCTGTGTCCTGCCGGCTCCTGGTTTGTGCGTGTCCCTACAGCAGAGGTACGCAGAACCCATCCCGTTTCATAACTGCCAGCGGATCACTCCTCCATGAAACAGTTTAAGTCCTTTCAGATCCGAGTGCCTCCACAACATCCTGCGTCAGTGAATCCCACGGTTTCAATTATGAAGAAAAACCCTTGTTTTGTCTGGTTTTAAACAAATTTATCAGAGTTCTTCACCATGGCTCCTTAATCATTGAAATGTGAGAAACAGCAAATAATAATATTTCATCCATTTTATCCATAACACGTGGGATTTACATCTCTGTCTTCATTTTCTCTTCTGCGAACTGAAAATAATGAGTTAGTCCAGATTTTGTCACTGCTACAGAGTCCTTGCCTGGCCTTGCTCTTCCATTTTTGTGCATGTGAAATGAGGACAACACTCCCCAGACCATAGTTGGTGCTTGTAAAGAATTTAAGGGCTATGACACGGAAAAGGTGTTATTGTATCATCCCAGAGGCTGCATATAAATTAATTCACAGGGATGAACACAGACGACTTGAGCAGAGTTTGGACATTCTCATTCACAAATGGGTTTTCTTACAAAATACAGATACCAATCACAGGCATCAGGTGTGGCAAATCTGGTCGTGCGCATCATTCCCAGCACGCACACCCAAAATTCTCTTGGCTCTGAAATATGAATATTCCCATGCAAGGAAGGTGTAGAGTGAGCCCATTCAGAACTAATCAGTGTTAACTGAAAGAAGAGTCTCCCACATCTCCTTATTCATCGCCTGCCTCGTGAATCACTGCTCCTGCAAGGCATCCATCATTCCTGGACCAAATGAAAGGGGAAGTGTGTAGTATTTCTTAAGTCATTTGAGCATAATTAAATTTTGATTTGTCTCTTTCAAACCCCTTTTTTTTTTCCTCGCTACATCTTTGAAAGAGAGATTACTACGAGAGTTTAAATGGCAACTTTCAAAGTCCTGCTGGGTTCTCTTCTGAAGGGTTTGTCTGTAGCTGGTTTTTTTAATCTTGAAAGCTTCTTTTTCCCTTTCAGATTGTCTGTGCAGATCACTTTGTTTTACTTAATGTAAATACTCCGGCAAATTTCAGAACCAAATAGTGACGGACGTGATTAGAATCAGAGCTTTGTTAAGTAGCATGAGAAGATCCTTTATTTCAGCAAGGGAGATCTATCACCTCACTCGCAAATTATCTCATGCTGACAGAGTGAAATGTTCTGTAACCTGATGAAAACAGAACATGATCTAACTGTATTGATACAGGAGGGGAGAAATGCACACGGTGTTCAAAACAAGTCTGTCAGGAAGAGTTCCTTCTTTCCCTGTTTTCATTTTCTGAGGCAGAGGGTGAGGTAATTGTTTCTCTGATAGAAAAGTGCACTGCCTGGTGGATAGGTGGGTCTTACTCCTTTGCTCATTAATTGACACTTCAGGGTCTGTGTAAAAGGGATGAGGAAGAGCCATCTCACACAGAAAACATCACAGAATCCCATCCTGTGAAATTGGACACTGAACACGTTGCAAAAGACTTTTTTCAGGGGAATGGATGGATTGTTTACAGGCAATTATTAAGACTATACCCCTTCCCTCAAATGCTTGTGGTGTCAGGGCCAAATGTCATTTGCTGTTACATCAAATCTCAGATTAAGTCATTATCCACTTCACCCAAGCCATAGAGAGTCTGGATTAATACAGGGCCTGTGGGGAGGAATGTTGGTTTAACGTCTGTATATAGCAAGAGAGAAAGGAAAACCCAGTGGTGATACCCAACACATTTGAGCACTGATATGGAGCAAAGTAATCTGGCTCTGTGGTCTATGGTCTTACTCAACTCTCTGTGGGCTACTCTGCTTTCCTCAGTGGATCCCAGGATCAGTTGCAATTCACAGATTCGAGGGCATTGCTGGGGGGAGCTGGCTTTTGCCAGGGGGCCTGGGCATAAATGTGCCCTGGGGGTCTTGTGCTGCTGTTTAGATTTTCGGAGTCCCTCAGCTGTGAGCTGGGTTCCCATCGTGGTGGAACCGTCCTGCCTGGTGCTTGCTGGGTGCAC
>VYZT01058788.1:36308-49416 GCA_013400735.1 Pomatostomus ruficeps | reverse complement strand
TGGGTTTGGGACACAGGACACACTCCTGGTCACCGGGGCTCTCTGTGGGTTTGGGACACAGGACACACTCCTGGTCACCGGGGCTCTCTGTGGGTCTGCGTTTGGGACACAGGACACACTCCTGGTCACCGGGGCTCTCTGTGGGTTTGGGACACAGGACACACTCCTGGTCACCGGGGCTCTCTGTGGGTCTGGGTTTGGGATGCAGGACACACTCCTGGTCACTGCTGTGCTGCTACACAACAACTGCTCCCAGTTCAGCCCCCAAATCCTGCATCAAAGTAAAACAACTCTTCAGTGTTTTCAAGCATCCCAAAGATATCAGGGAAGATGAGTTTTAGAGAGAAATATTGTCTTGCCATGGAAAGTGGAACCATTTGTCTCCAATATTTGTGACATTTTTCAGCTGAATTGCATTAGCACATAAATGCATTGCCGTTGAATGTGGCAGGACATTTTTATTTGACCTTTCCCGTGGTTTTTTCAGCAAGGAGATGTTTTCCAGCAAAGCTTCTGGAGGAAGGTGGTCACTGTAATGTCCCCCACTGCCCTTTCCGAGCCGGGTCCAGGGGGGTGGTACGGGTGCACACAGGCCCTGGGAAGGAGCTGGCTGCTGCTTTTGGGGTGACACAGAGCTGTGACACCGTGAGCAGCAGCCCCGGGGAGCAGGGAGGGCTCTGGGTGGGACACTGGACGTGCTGTGACCCGTGAATGTTGCCGTGTTCTCTCCATGGAGCCAGGAGAGCTTCCCACGGGGCTGCTGGTGAAACACAGGGGATTTTCCTCCTCCCCGCAGCACCAGGCTGGGGCTGTGCCCTGGTGGGTGTTGGGAAGGTGATACCAGATCTAATCAATCTGCATTGATTAATGTTCTGAGCTGGTAAAACACCCCGACCTGCAGCTCCCTGAGTATCCTTCCCCTCTTCCCTTTTCCATGCCTGTGATCTCAGAACCATCACAGAGTCCCAGGCTGGTGTGGGTTGGGATGGACCTTCAAAGACCACCCAGTCCAGCCCTGTGCCATGGGCAGGGGCACCTCAGGGTGGCTCAGAGCTCCTGTCCAACGTCACCTTGAACAATCCCAGGCATGTTTTCCAAAACTCATGGCTTTTCCTGCTTCTTTCCTTCCAGCTTGACCGGGAAGGAAGCTCTGACCCACTTCCCGTCGCTGGGCACCCCGGGGGGCTCCAGCCCGGGCAAGGGCCACGTGAAGCAGTGCGAGCTGCTGCAGCTCTCCCGCAAGCAGAAGCGCCTGTGCCGGAGGGAGCCGGGGCTGGCGGAGACGCTGCGCGACGCCATCCGCCTGGGCATCCTGGAGTGCCAGTTCCAGTTCCGCAGCGAGCGCTGGAACTGCAGCCTGGAGGGCCGGCCCAGCCTGCTCAAGAGAGGTACAAGGTAGTTGGGGTGCAGGGGACGCTCGCCGCAGCTCTGGGGTGTCCCAAATTAAATCTGACATCAGGCAAAGAGAGGCACGAATGGGGGGAGCTGAGATCTCTGTTTCACCCAGCGGTGGGAGCTGGGCAGTTTGGGCCCCTTGGCCACAAAATCAGCCTGGTCCTCATCGTCCCCGCATGGATTGTCACAGATTGGAAAGTGGCAGAGGGTTCAGACCCTTGGCTGGTGGCTTTTCCTCCGAGAGCAGAGCTCCTTACCCTGAGCACCTCCCCAGCTGGGTGATGCTGTGGGAAAACAGGGGCAGTGCTTCATGTCAGGGACAGTTTGAGGAAAAAAATCCTTTTAGTTCCTTGGATAGTTGTGTATCTAAACCTCTGTTATTCTCAAACATAAAATTTAATGTATTTACTGGTTGAAAAAGCGATTTTTCTGCATGCAGGCATCTCAGTGCCTATTGTCTCCATGGAGCCAAGAGAGCTTTGTTGACAAACCTCTCCTAAGACTCTTTTACATAAATTTGGAGAAATTTGGGCAGAGTGGACAGAAGACCCACTGGTTTTTTGTTTCCCAAAATGCTTCAGATGAAAAAACTTGTCCTGTAAGGTCTGGATTTGAGGTAGGGGGGAACATGATAAATCCTTCCAATGCTTGAGAAAATGCAATGAAGATGGACACTGAAATTATTTCTTAACAAAAATTCCCTGAGAATGCACATAGGGTTTGCCAAACCTGTCCTGATGCAACCAAAACCTGACTGTTACAGAGTTCCAGCCCTTCAAGAACTTCTTTTAGCATTTACTAAACTTCACTCTTCAGGTTTATTGAGTTTCAGTCCTTGGACAATGTTTAGCAACTTAATGCTTTTTAAAAAAGGGCCTGAAGAAGCCAATATTCATTTTCATGAAAATCAATGCTAATTTTAATCAACATCACGATCGAAACTTCTTAATGTTTCCTTTTAAAATTATCAATTTTTATTACATTAAATATCAACTTATTATTTTATTAAGTCAGCACATACAAGATCGGATTTTCTTCATTGCAAGGCTCTGCTGTGAATTTTTTAGCAGGCGGTGGAAGGAGCTGCTCGTGCTCATTTTGAGTGTCTGTCTGACATCTGCACCTTCATCAACCTCAAAGAACTTGAAAATGACAATTGAATAATCCTCATCTTCAAATAGCTGGAAAACATTTAATTATCTGGCGGTGGCATGCCTTAACATTTCCATGGGCTCCTGACTGACAAAATAAAATATCACCTGTAATTTCAAACCTGTTTTGGCAGATGGGGATAAGTGTCTGAGAACTTTTATTACACAATCTCAGGGATCAAATGATGATTTAATACAGCCAGGTATGCTGCGAGCAGCCCCGGTGTGACAGGACACTTGGCTGGGAGCAATTATTGGCTCTCATTTTCCTCCGGCTTGCAGAGGGGTTTGTTTCTTTCATTAAGAACATGAAGGTTTTCAGCTGCCACTTTTGATCTGTTGGTGACATTTCTTGGAACTTTCTCGGGAATTGTTGGTCGTGCAACTCTCCCCTGTCCCCCAGGGAGTGACGAAGCGTTTTAGAAATGTTTAAATCATTTGCTATCTCCGTGGTCCTGGAGACACCATAAAGAAAAATACACATTTTTAGCAGTCCTAAATGGTCCTAAGAGTGCAAGAGAGTGAAAAAGGTCCTTCCCAGTGGATGGGGAATTTTTGAAACTGGTGGAAAGCAGCACTCAGTTTGCAATCACGACTGCTACGACTGATCTGGATCATCAGTGCTTTTCCTGCTTCTAGAGATGCCAAACAAACAAACAATAAATGAGCTATGGTTTTTTTGGTTCTTGAAATTCCAGGTTTATTTTACCACTCTGCACTATTTTTTGCTCTTGATGCTTCTCTGGGTACAGCTGGGAAACTCCTTTCGCACGACCTGCAGCCTTTCTGTGGCCATGGGCACTCAGGACAGTTATTCACAACTTCAGTGATCCTTGCAAAGTCCTCCTGCTTTCCTTCTCCTCTTCTTTAAACATCCATGGGCAGAGTTAGGTCTTCAATGATTTCAGGCCACCTTGTTCCACGGGGGCAGTTGGTGTCTTATAAAAACGTGGAAAGCTCTGCTGACCATTTGGTGCCATTGAGGGCTGCTGGAGGTCAGGGAAAGCAGGATTTCACCTCAAACTGCTCCGTGATCTGGGGAAATAAATCCCTTTAGCAGAGGTCAGCGCCAGCCACTCACAAAATCCTTCTTGAGAAATGAGCGCCCTGCAATCCTTCCATTGCTCAATCCAGTGCTTTGCCTCCTGCTGGTTGGACTCTGAGCCTCCAGCAGTGGTTTCATCGTTGTCGTGGGGAATCCAGGAGTGGTGCAGCAGAGGGGTGGTGCCTCACAGACACGGAATTTCCATGATGGGACATTTGGAGGAGTCAGCTGGACAAAGCCCTGAGCAGCTGGCATTGGAGCTTTGAGCAGGAGGTTGTTCTAAATACCTCGAGAGTCCTTCCATCCTAAATCTTTCTATACCTCTATATTTTTTTTTGGTTGGTTGGTTGGTTTTGCTGTGGTTTTCAGGCCTCCTGCACCTGCTCCGAAATGCTCACACTCCTTCACCACAGCACAGAAAGTCCTCTAACCCTGAGCATCCTTCCTCCGGCAGAGCCACCCCATGGCCAAATCCCTCCTGTTGCTATTTTCCATTATTGGGGAAAACAGGTTTTCCTTCTGATGTGGAAGGAGATTTGGAATTTTCCCATGCGGAATATTTGTTTGCTTCATTGTGAGTTCTTCCACGCAATGTGTAAAGTGTTCTATTTTTCAGAAATTCCCCGTGGGCTGGAGCACCCCACAGCACACAACAGTGCTGCCATTGCAGCAAAGCCCTCCTGGATTTATGGGCTGCCGAGCTAAGAAATCCTCCTGGAGAGCTCAGGGTGATGCTGGACACATGCGAGGTCCTGCCAGAGGGAGCTGGTTTGTGCAGCCTCCTGGCATTCCTCCTGTGCTGGATGTTTGCAGCCAAACTGCCCGGCAGAGACATCTCAGCCGTTCCCCTTGCAGCGAGAGGTTCAGGTCCCATTTTGTTCCTGACAAGACTCAGCGGGGTCAGGGGAGTGACCCATCCCAACCCTGGGAGCCCTGAATCGGCTCCAGGCCCTGCTTCCTGTGGTGACAGGAGCTCTGCTGTCACCGTGGGAGGAGAGACACCAGGACACAGGGAGAAACCTCAGTTCAGATCCCCAGTTGTGCTCCTTGGAGCTGATTTCTGCCATTCGTGGTGTGTCCTCCTGGAAATCCAGCTCCAGCAGCTGCTCTGCCGCACATCCCACAGGGGCTGAAGGACAGCTCTGACTCCCCTCCCTTGTGTGTTAATTAACAATGAACTGGTGATTAGATAGGAAGTAGAGGGAACCATCTTAGAGTTTTCAGAAGGCATTTGGTGACGCTGCAGCTTTGTTTGAAGGAGGTGGAAGCGGGGAAGGAGAGGAGACGTTTCAGAGTCTGCTGGGATCTGCAGCTGCTGCTGTCTGCAGTGGCCTGACCACAGCCACGGCCTCTGATTTCCAGCGGGCTGAACACTGGCCAGGACTTGCCTGGGGAAACCAAAGCATCCGAAATAGCAGGAGCAGTGTGGTGATCCACAGAGTCAGATTTAGCAGGGGCTGTGGAGCCTGCTGGCTCCTCAGGGCTTGGGAAAGGCCTCCGGAATGCTCTCCTCACGTCTGGGATCCGGGTGTCAGCGGGGATGCTGGGAGCCTGGCAAGCGTTTGGAGATTGGCTGCTGCAAGGATTTAGCGGATTTAGGATCTCACATCTGTTACCCTCTCCCAGCTCCTTTGGAGTGGGCTGGACGCTGTTTGAAAATGTGTGAGCATCGTGCTGCCCTCCGCAGTCTGCACTGGTCACATCCCAGAGCAGCTTTTACAGAACTTTTGGTGGATTTGATGAAATTCTTTCATTATTTTTAGAGTACCCCGATAAATTTTATACAGGACCATCAACCAGAGAGATTAATTGCAAATTATTGCCCCAGCAACCAAAATGGCGAGGCAGGAAGGAGTTGGTTGGTCGATCTCCTTGGTCTCCTCCATATTTTCCTGACTGTCCCCTCATGTCCATGCTGTTGACCAATCTTTACCTAAAATTCTGCAATTCCAGAGAGCTCCTATGAAGTCTGTTCAAGTTGCTAACGAAGCCTCTCCCTCGTGTTCACGATCAGTCCCATTTTTCATTCTTCTTGCTGGCAGCCATCAGGAGAACTCTTTGTCCTTTCTCTGGTCAGGTTTATGGTGGACATCACCCAGATCTCATCCTCAGTGCTCTGATCTGGATGGGAATTCTCTGAGGGAACACAGGGATGGAGAGATTTGAGGTTGGACTCGGTGAATTCTAGAGGTGCCTTCCAACCTCTGCTCCAGGCAGGGCTTAGGGCACATCTGGATCAATCTCTGTGGTTGTCTTTCTCTCTCTTCCATCATTGGGGGAAATAGATTTTCCTTCTGGTGTGGAAGGAAATTTGGAATTTTCCCATGTGGGATATTTGTTTGCTTCATTGTCTGTTCTTCCATGCAATGTGTAAGTGCTTTATCTTTCAGAAACCAAATTTTCTTTACTTTGGCCAATCTTACCCATTCCTGCCCTCGGAGCTATTGATCAGTCACCTGGCTCTCTCTTCCTTGCACTGATTCCTAAATTGTGGACTTGTTAAGCAATTTCCCATTAATAATTTTATATTTTCTGCAAATGAACTCTGGAGAAAATAAGATTTTCCCCAGGATTGAATAGGAGAGGAGGTAAATATAAATAAATAAAATATTTGGGGGTTTGGGTCAGGTTTGTGTCAATCAGAGTTTCTGAAACTTCTGTGAAGCTCCTGGGTATCAACATTCCTGTTCCTGTGGGATCTCGTGTCTCCACACTGAATTTTCTGTCAGTCTCTGTACTTTGTTTCCTGGTTAAAATGTTGTACTTGCACCACGACCTCCAGGATTGTAGCCAAGCTGGGAATCCTGCTCTGGGGAGGAGAGCAGCTCCAGAACAACCCCCACAGGCACTGGGAGCAGACAGTTCAGGGCATTCAGAAAAGCCACACACGTGTGTGAGCTTCCCTCCTTGCCAAGATGTCCTTCCGCATGGAACCCTTCCCATTCCAGCCACGTGTGGTCTTTTCATAGAAAATACCACTGCAGTGCCAGTTAAAACCATTTTTAAATAACAGGCTGGATTTTAAGACACTTTTCCAGTCTCTGCTACAGATTTCCTGATTTTCTGCCACAAGGTGATTTCAGTGACGGTCTCTGACTGCACCAATCAGCTCCGTGCTGGGGACAAACAGAGCCTGGAACTGTCACTTTGTCAGTTGGGTGTTTTATTGGGACTCTTTGTCTTTTGCCACCCCTCCCTTGATCCATGAGTGGTCTCTTGTCCATATTTAACAATTCATATTTAACAATTCACGGGTGAGACTGGGGCGGCACTGCCCCAGTCACTTCAGTGCTTCATGTCAGGGGACAGTTTGAGGGAAAAAGTCCTTTTAGTTCCTTGGGTATTTGTGTATGTAAACCTCTGTTATTCTCAAACACAAAATTTAAATGTATTTACTGGTTGAAAAAGTGATTTATCTGCATGCAGACATCTCAGTGCATGTTGACAAACCTCTCCTAAGACTCTTTTACGTAAATTTGGAGAAATTTGGGCAGAGTGGAGAGAAGACCCACTGGTTTTTTGTTTCCCAAAATGCTTCAGATGAAAAACTTGTCCTGTAAGGTCTGGATTTGAGGTAGGGAGGAACATGATAAATCCTTCCCATGCTTGAGAAAAATACAATGAAGATGGACGCTGAAATTATTTCTTAATAAAAATTACTGGAGGAGTTTTGTCTCTTTGTACTCCTAATCACTGTGCTTGGGGTTAGTTCCTGGGCAGGCGGGAGAGTCAGAGAGGTGCCTTTCCCTGCTCCCACATGTCCCCATGGTTGTCCCGTGCAGGTTTTAAGGAGACAGCGTTCCTGTACGCCGTGTCCTCGGCCGCCCTGACGCATTCCCTGGCGCGGGCGTGCAGCGCGGGGCGCATGGAGCGCTGCACCTGCGACGACTCCCCGGGCCTGGAGAACCGCAAGGCCTGGCAGTGGGGCGTCTGCGGGGACAACCTCAAGTACAGCACCAAGTTCCTGAAAAAGTTCCTGGGCCAGAAGAGGATCGGCAAAGACCTGCGGGCCAAGGTGGACATCCACAACACCAACGTGGGCATCAAGGTAGGGGCTGCACCGGCCGGTTTGGGATGGACTGAGACTCAGTGTGAGTGTTCTGCCCCGTCCTGTGCGTGATGGGGTGTTCACTGCCCTGCTCCCAAACCAGACCTGCTCACCTCTGTGTTCTGGGCCTCATGGCGCTCAGGGTCCCTGGGAATTCCCTGAGCTCTGGTGTTGGGTGGCAGAGGAGCATCCTGTGTCCCCCAGTGGCCCCAGGGTGGGTGACAGGGACACGCAGCACAGTGACAGCTGTGAAACTCCAGAGCTGAATGACTCCAGGGGTTATGCCAGGGCCACAGGGGGTTCTGAGAACAGCAGGAGCATGGAGCTGCTGGCACGTGTGGAGCAGATCAAAGACTGAACCTCCTGAGATCAATGATGACTCTGCTGGTGACTTGCTGTGGAACGAGTTGTGTCGCAGCTTTGGGTCAGGGAGACCATCAGATTGAGCATTTTTCCCTGTAGGTTACAGGCTACTGATTTATCACTGTCTCCCATTTACTGAGTCCAATTGATTGTTTAATTAGAGCACTGTCTTCATTTGACCATACCAAAAGGAACCCACAATGCTGGAGATACTCCCTTTTATGGTTGGCTACTCCTACTGTGCCAAAGAGAATTAACAAGAACTGATTTAAGAACTTACTTGGTTGTTGTTGGGGTATCCACTCTCTGGCTCACCAGTCAACTCTGTAGCCATTCCTCTGCTTTGGCTTTTTTTTAAAAAAAATTAATTTTTTCTGCCATAGAATAGAAATAATGCCAATAAAACTGAAGTGCTCGCAGCTGTCTGCCATCTGAGGTGTTGCCCCTACCAATGCCTTAAGATTTGGCTTTTATATTTTTCAGACCCTGTGCTGCTTTAGTGGAACTCTCACACTCCCCACGGGCTGGGAGCTCCTGTTCTCCCATCCTGCTCAGACACAACAAATCCTCTCCAGGCTGCACTCAAGGACACCTCGTTGGCCCAGGCCCCCAAAGATGGAAACGGAGCCTCTAAAAGGGGGGACAGACTTGGGGTAAATTCCATCATCCCCTGAAATTGTCATTGGAGAATGAACCCTGATCTGGGAATGGATCCAAACTGATCCAAGTGGAGCAAACTCGTGCCCCGGGGTCCATCTTGGCTGTGGCCTCTCCCGGAGAGGCTCTGAGTGCCCGAGGTGTCCCTGTTGAAGGCTCTGCAATAAATCCCCAGTTTATGCTCTGAATCTGGTCTGGCCCCTGTTCCAGGCAGCCTCTGCTCAGGCATCACTACCAGAACTAGGTCCTGGCAGGTAATAACCACCACTCCTCTTCCTCTCCAGGCGGTGAAGAACGGCCTCAAAACCACGTGCAAGTGCCACGGCGTGTCGGGCTCCTGCGCCGTCCGGACCTGCTGGAAGCAGCTCTCACCCTTCCATGAGATCGGGCGGCTCCTGAAGCTGCGCTACGACGACGCCGTCAAGGTCTTCAGCACCAGCAACGACGCCGTGGGCCACTCGGAGCTGGCGGGGCCACACAGGCACGGCCACTCGGCCAAGCACCCGGCCCTGCCTCGCCCCACCGACCTGGTGTACGTGGAGGACTCGCCCAGCTTCTGCCGGCCCAGCAAATACTCCCTGGGCACGGCGGGCAGGACCTGCTCCCGCGAGGGCAACTGCGACAGCATGTGCTGCGGCCGAGGCTACAACACCCAGAGCCGCCTGGTCACCTTCTCGTGCCACTGCCAGGTGCAGTGGTGCTGCTACGTGGAGTGCCAGCAGTGCATGCAGGAGGAGGTGGTCTACAGCTGCAAGCAGTAGGGACGGCGCCCGAGCGGCGAGGCAGGTCCAGGGAAGCGGCAGGAGCAGGGCAGGGCTCCCTGCTGCGGGGTGAGGGCAAAGGAAAGCACCAAACACGTGCTGTGCTCCTCGAACCTCGGTGTTGAGGTGCTGCAGCCTGGGGAGAGCCCCTGCAGGAGGGGGCAAAACCAGAGGCTGTGTTGGGTGTCGGGTCAGGAAGGAGGGACAGCGAGCGGGGGGATGTGGGCACAGCAGGAACCCTGATGCAGCCACAAATATCCCTCAAGATCAAACTTGTGCTCAGCTCTGCGGGAATATCCCCCTGTAAATGTACTGGGGTGGTGACACTGGGACACTGAGGGCTCGTGCCCTGCTCCTGCAGAGAAGAGAATTAAGGGGCTGGGAGGCCACAGCCAGAGATGGCTCCAGAGGTGGCTCCAGAGGTGGCAGGGACAGCCGTGCTCCTGCTCCGAGGCAAAAGGACTCCGGCAGTGGGGGATTCCCTGGGAGCTGAACCCTTTGTGCTGTGAACTCACACACACTCTGCTGAATAATCTGCTTTGGACACAAGAACTGCGCCTCAGAAACACCAGGTGACAAACACAGGGAGCTCCCGTCCATCCCCTCCCAGGTCTGTCGTTTGGATGAGGGACTCCAGGTGCATGTTAACCACGTTTTAGCCTTGCTGTTCCAGGTCACCTGGAATTGCCTCTGTGACAGGGTTTGAGCCCTGAACTCAGCTGAGGGCTGTGAAATCACCCCTCGGCAGCACGGGGCCTCAGAGAGGGGTGTTTATTGGTGGTGATCCGGGGTGATGGTGCCAGTTATGCATCTCTCCTCCTCCTCCCCGAGTCAATCAATCAATCAATCAATCAATCAATCAATATTGTCCTATGTCAGCACACTCCACCTTGGCCTGAGGTGTGACATCCCACGGTCCTGCCCTGTGACAGTGACAGGAAAAGCTTCTGAAGGGGAATCAGGAACCACCGGAACGAGTCAGGAGTGACAGTCCTGCCCTGAGGGGTTGGATGTGTCCAGCCCCTGCAGGAGTGAGGGAAGGTGACCCAGGGCAATCGGGCTGCTTTAGAGTCCCGAGCCCCTGACTTTGAGCCTTGTTTTTCCCGTTGGCTTTTGGCTGAACGCACCAGGAACAGCCTGCTCAGTCCTTTGGCTGTGATTTACAGAGCAGATTTGGGAATGGCAGTGAGGCACCCCTGACCTGGCCACCAGGTGTGTGTAGGTGTGTGTGGCACGGCCTCTCTGGGTGTCCAGCTCTCTGCTCCAGGGGTTTTCCTGCTCCAGGGGTTTTCCCGGTTCATCCTGCAGCAGCTCTGGACTGTCCCTGAGGTAACAAATCTGCATTTCCTCAGTCTTGGCAATGGGCACAGACCAGCCAGAGCGGAGATGGGCTGGTGCTGCAGAGAATGGGGGAATCCTTAAGCTCCAATCAAAATTCACTGGCAATGGAAGAGGTGAAGGTGCTGGTTTGGATTGCGAGGTGGGCTCATCCACAGGCAGAATCGGGCTGAATTCCAACAGGATGGAGCTCGCAGAGGTGTGGGATCTGCCCTGCTCAGCTCTGCAGTGGATCTGCCGGGGCTGGGCAGCTCAGCCCCTCACTCACATCTCTTCTGAGCAATTCCCCGCAGTGAGCAGCGTGTGCTCACACTCTCTTTACTTTGGCTTTGTTGCCCTTTTGGTTTTTACAACTATTTTTGACTTCTGGTCCCTCCAGGGCCGGCACAGAGTGGTCTCAGAGCAGATCAAGCCATTACCTGGCTGTTTGGAGGCCACTCAGCCCTTCCCTCCCACCAGCTCCAGGTCTTTTAAAGGGCTTATTCCTTTTTATCCCTTTTCTGGCTCAAGTTGACTTGAACTGAATTAAAGAGTTTATGACAGATATAACACTGCAAATAGGCTTAATTAGCCTTATTTTTTTTTTTTTACCTCCTAAATACCCAGGACCAGGCCATTATTTATATGTTGCTTTTAATCCATTTTGGAGCTGAAATCTTCCCATGAGTCTCAATTTTGAGCACTCAATGAAAAAGCTTCCAAATAAGCTAAAATTGGCATCGTGGGTGAGGTGAGCAGGGAACTCACTCTGGATGAACTATTGATCCCAAACCCTCTGCCCCACTGACCTCCACCCTTGTCCAGCATCAGAGGGGAAGGGAATACCCCATCTCAGGAGGGTCCTTTGGGATCCCAGGCTGTTACAGGGATCGTTCCCATTTAAACAGGGCCTGGGGCTCAGGGGAAGGAGGGGGAGCACAGCTGGATCCCATTCCTTGGGAAGCAGGAGGAGGAGACACTGCTCTGTCCTCTTGCTTTTGTCAAAGCTGCACAGGAGCTGCTGGGTAAGAACTGGACAGAACCATATTTCAGGGAAAATTAAGTTTCTTCATGTACCAAAGGGGATTTTTAGAAGTTCTTTGTTCTGTGTGGCTCAGAGCTGCTACAGGAGATCTGAGGAAGAGTTGGTTTGTTCTCTGGAGCCCCGGGGTGGGTTTGGGCTGGGTGGAATGTGGAGGTTTGGCACTGGGCTGGAGTGAATTTGGGTTGTTCACTGTTAAGCCAGGTCTGGACAGGACATTTGCTGTCCCCAGCTTTGCTCTGCTTAACTCAGAGCCCTTTCCAGCCCCTCCTGACCCAGCTGCAGATCTTCCTGCCAGGCAGCACAGCCTCAGGGGCTGGAAACCAAATGATGAACGCTGATGGGAAAGAAATAATTTCAAATTCCTGATCTGAGGATCGGGGAAAAGACCTGAGCACAGTTGGAGTTGAGGCAACGCTGATATCAGTCCTGGTGTCCTTCAGCACCAAGGTTTTAGAGGTGGTGCTTTGGATAAGGGAGGGACAAAGTTTGTTTGGGACAGATACCTTGGTGGCTTTGGGGTTTTTATTTCATTGTCCAGGGCTGCTTTATTGGGTTGATATTCTGAAATGTGATTTAGTTTAACTGACAGCAGTGGGGGCTGGGAGCAAAACCTGAGTCTGTTTGGCCCTCGATATTCTTAGGCTTGAATTGTGTTTTTCTCTGAACCGAGACCCAGCATCATGTTGAGCAAAGCTCTTCTGCCACCTCCTGGAGATCTGGGCTGTGAAGAGCTGGGAGTCCATTTGGACCTGGGAGAGCTGTTTAACTGTGCCACACACCTTGCAATGTCCCGCACATCCCGGGGATTTGGTTACACGTGTAAATTACTGGGATGACTGGAATGACTGGAGATACGAGGAGATTGCATTAAAGTCTTGACAAAGAAATCTTCTCTGCAGCAGAGTTGAAAGCCCTGCCTATAAAAACCCCTTTTCCGAGTGCAAATGTACCTCAGTGACTCCTGATGGTGAAAGTCTGAGCTGCACAGGCTTTGCTGGGAGTGCTTTGGTTTGGACTGAATCCTCTGCACTTAAAATCCAAATAACCTGGGACAGCCACAGCTCCAATACCAGGGTCCCACACAGGGGCTACACTGCTCACACAGGTCAGTCCCTGGCTCTGGCCCTGGCTCTGGCCCTGGCCCTGTCATTCTGTGGACTTCCTAGTCCAGCTTTTATCACCTCTTCTGGTGTGTTGTGGCACTGGGCTTGGTAGTCATGGATCCAGCATGTTTCTGCAGGGGGGAAATAGAAATCCATCATCCATCATCCCCTCATCCATCCATCCATCCATCCACCCATCCATCCATCCATCCATCCATCCATC